>JAVSCE010016825.1:0-127793 GCA_032199065.1 Smutsia gigantea
ATAGAGCATAATTAACATGAACCTAATTTAAGGTGAGATACGTTTCCTTATAAATGTCTGGACGGCAAATCTAAGCACATAATTGCATAAAGTACAGCATAGAGAACAAGAGTTTAGTGGTACGTTTTATGCTGGGACCTTGACACAAGATACAAATGGAGACCTCTACATTTCTCTTGTGTTTATTGTTTAGGTTCTACCCATGTTGTTAGTAATTGCAGAAAAGGAACAGGTAGAGGTGAATTAAACATTTGTGAAACTTCTTGATAGGAGCAAAAAGAAAATTATTGTAAATAACCGTAATAATATCAGCCCAGAATCCCTAAGTAAAGAAATGCTCTCAAAATAATCAAGTCCATTTAAAATTTTTAAATCAGTCTATATTTTCTTTGGTTTTAAAGTATCGTACACATAAAGATTTGCACCTATAAGAATATCAGTTCCTCCTATAATCTCTAAATATGCAGGAAATGAGAACATAAACTAATAGCTTCTTCACAAAGTAAAAGTCATGCTTAATAAAAGAATTACTTTTTGGAAGCAATCATAGTAATAGAAATTCTCTACCTGAAAGCACAATTGCTTCCGTGGCTCTGGAGGTGAGGGTGTCTCTCGCCACTTAAAAATGCATAGTCTTCAGGCTTTCCTAATGTGGCACTGCAGGCAGTGTTTGCTTGGCTCCAATATTGACTTTGGTTTTCTACCAACGGTTTTAACTTTTTGTCCTGTCAACATACTCTGTGAACATCCCATTTCTGTGTTTAGCCATTAAATATATTAACTGTTTCCTGTTAGGGCCATGGAATTCACACACAGGTTTTCATTTATAACATTCCGGGTTACTTGGGGTCATACAGCTTAAACCTCATCTAACGGGACTTTTTCCATCACAGTGACCTGGATCCACTGAACAGAGGGTGCATATGAATAACTCACCCTGAAAAGATCTCTTGGCAAATGATGTCTATGCCTTCCCCTACCCTAGTCAAAGAAGCATGTAACACTGACTTTTTTTTACATAATTTATTTTGGTATCGTTAATCTACAATTACATGTGCAATATTATGGTTATTAAACTACCCCCTCATCAGGTCCCCCCCAAGAACCCCATTACAGTCACTGTCCATCAGCATAGTGAGATGCTATAGAATCACTACTTGTCTTCTCTGAGTTGTACTGCCCTCCCCGTGCCTCCCCAACATTACGTCTGCTAATCGTAATGCCCCTTTTTCCCTCTTATCCCTCCCTTACCACCCATCTTCCCCAGTCCCTTTCCCTTTGGTAACTATTAGTCCGTTCTTGGGTTCTGTGAGTCTGCTGCTGTTTTGTTCCTTCAGTTTTTTTTTCTTTGTTCTTATACTCCACATATGAGTGAAATCATTTGATACTTGTCTTTTACGGCTTGGCTTATTTCACTGAGCATAATACCCTCTAGCTCCATCCATTTTGTTGCAAATGGTAGGATTTGTTTTCTTCTTATGGCTGAATAATATTCCATTGTGTATATGTACCACATCTTCTTTATCCATTCATCTACTGATGGACACTTAGGTTGCTTCCATTTCTTGGCTATTGTAAATAGTGCTGCGATAAACATAGGGGTGCATATGTCTTTTTCAAACTGGGCTGCTGCATTCTTAGGGTAAATTCCTAGGAGTGGAATTCCTGGGTCAAATGGTATTTCTATTTTGAGTTTTTTGAGGAACCTCCATACTGCTTTTCACAATGGTTGACCTAATTTGCAGTCCCACCAGCAGTGTAGGAAGGTTCCCATTTCTCCACATCCTCGCCAACATTTGTTGTTGTTTGTGTTTTGGATGTTGGACATCCTCACTGGTGTGAGGTGATATCTCACTGTGGTTTTAATCTGCATTTCTCTGATGATTAGTGATGTGGAGCATCTTTTCATGTGCCTGTTGGCCATCTGAATTTCTTCTTTAGAGAAGTGTCTATTCATGTCCTCTGCCCATTTCTTAATTGGATTATTTGCTTTCTGTTTGTTGAGGTGTATGAGTTCTTTATATATTTTGGATGTCAACCCTTTATCAGATACGTCATTTATGAATATATTCTCCCATACTGTAGGGTGTCTTTTTGTTCTACTGATGGTGTCCTTTGCTGTACAAAAGCTTTTCAGCTTGATATACTCCCACTTGTTCATTTTTGCTTTTCTTTCCCTTGCCCGGGGAGATATGTTCATGAAGAAGTCGCTCATGTTTATGTCCAAGAGACGTTTGCCTATGTTTTTTTCTAAGAGTTTTATGGTTTCATGACTTACATTCAGGTCTTTGATCCACCTTGAGTTTTTACCTTTGTGTATGGGGCTAGACAGTAGTCCAGTTTCATTCTCTTACATGTAGCTGTCCAGTTTTTCCAACACCAGCTACTGAAGAGGCCGTCATCTCCCCATTGTATATACAAGGCTCCTTTATCAAATATTAATTGACTGTATATGTTTGGGTTAATGTTTGGATTTTCTATTCTGTTCCACTGGTCTGTGGGTCTGTTTTTGTGCCAATACCAAATTTTCTTAATTAGTGTGGCTTTGTATTGGAGCTTGAAGTCAGGAAGTGTAATTCCCCGTTTTATTCCTCCTTCTCAGGATTGCTTTGGCTATTCGGAGTCTTTTGTGTTTCCATATGAATTTTAGAATTATTTGCTCCAGTTCATTGAAGAAAGCTGTTGGTAGTTTGATAGGGATTGTGTTGAATCTGTAGATTGCTTTAGGTAGTATAGCCATTTTGACAATATTTATTCTTCCTAGCCAAGAGCATGGGATGCATTTCCATTTGTTAGTGTCCTCTTTAATTTCTCTTAGGAGTGTCTTGTAGTTTTCAGAGTACAGGTCTTTCACTTCCTTCGTTAGGTTTATTCCTTGGTATTTTATTCTTTTTGATGCAATTGTGAATGGAATTGTTTTTCTGATTTCTCTTTCTGTTAGTTCATCATTAGTGTATAGGAAAGCAACAGATTTCTGTGTGTTAATTTTGTATCCTGCAACTTTGCTGAATTCAGATATCAGTTCTAGTAGTTTTGGAGTGGAGTCTTTAGGGTTTTTTATGTACAGTATCATGTCATCTGTAAATAGTGACAATTTGACTTCTTCTTTACCAATCTGGATGCCTTGTATGTCTGTTTTGTCTGATTGCCGTGGCTAGGACCTCCAGTACTATGTTGAATAACAGTGGAGAGAGTGGGAATCCCTGTCTTGTTCTGATCTTAGATGAAAAGCTTTCAGCTTCTCGCCGTTAAGTATGATGTTAGCTGTGGGTTTGTCATGTATGGCCTTTATGATGTTGAGGTACTTGCGGTCTATACCTATTTTGTTGAGAGTTTTAATCATGAATGGATGCTGAATTTTGTCAAGTGCTTTTTCAGCATTTATGGAGATGATCATGTGGTTTTTGTTCTTCTTTTTGTTGATGTGGTGGAGGACGTTGATGGATTTTCGAATGTTGTACTATCCTTGCATCCCTGGGATGAATCCCACTTGATCATGGTGTATGATCCTCCTGATGTATTTTTGAATTCGGTTTGCTAATATTCTGTTGAGTATTTTTGCATCTACGTTCATCAGGGTTATTGGTCTATAATTTTCTTTTTTGGTGAGGTCTTTGCCCGGTTTTGGTATTAGAGTGATGCTGGCTTCATAGAGTAAGTTTGGAAGTATTCCCTCATCTTCTTTAAGGAGAATGGGTGTTATTTCTTCCCTATATGTCTGGTAGAATTCAGAGGTGAATCCATCAGGTCCGGGGATTTGTTCTTGGGTAGTTTTTGATTACCGATTCAATTTCGTCGCTGGTGATTGGTCTGTTTAGTTTTTCTGTTTCTTGCTTGGTCAGTCTTGGGAGGTTGTATTTTTCTAAGACATTGTCCATTTCTTCTATGTTTTCCAGCTTGTTAGCATATAGATTCTCATAATATTCTCTTATAATTCTTTGTATTTCTGTGGGGTCCATCGTGATTTTTCCTTTCTCATTTCTAATTCTGTTTATGTGTGTAGATTCTCTTTTTCTCTTAATGAGTCTGCTAGGGGTTTATCTATTTTGTTTATTTTTTCAAAGAACCAGCTCTTGGTTTCATTGATTTTTTCTATTGTTTTATTCTTCTCAATTTTATTTATTTCTTCTCTGATCTTTATTATGTCCCTCCTTCTGGTGACTTTGGGCCTCATTTGTTCTTCTTTTTCCAATTTAAGTAATTGTATCTTTAGACTATTCATTTGGGAATGTTCTTCCTTCTTTAAATACGCCTGGATTGCAATATACTTTCCTCTTAGAACTGCCTTTGCTGCGTCCCACAGAAGTTGTGGCTTTGTGTTGTTGTTGTCATTAGTCTCCATATATTCTTTGATTTCTGTTTTGATTTGGTCGTTAACCCATTGATTAATTAGGAGAGTGTTGTTAAGTCTCCATGTATTTGTGAGCCTTTTTGATTTCTTTCTAAAATTTATTTCTAGTTTTATACCTTGGTGATCTGAGAAGTTGGTTGGTAGGATTTCAATATTTTTGAAATTACTGAGGTTCTTTTTGTGGCCTAGTATGTGGTCTATTCTGGAAAATGTTCCATGTGCACTTGAGAAGAATGTGTATCCTGTTGCTTTTGGGTGTAGAGTTCTGTAGATGTCTGTTAGGTCCATCTGTTCTAGTGTGTTGTTGAGTGCCTCTGTGTCTTTACTTATTTTCTGTCTGGTTGATCTGTCCTCTGGAGTGAGTGGTGTGTTGAAGTCTCCTAAGATGAATGCATTGCTGTCTATTTCCTCCTTTAATTCTGTTAGTATTTGTTTCACATATGCTGGCGCTCCTGTGTTGGGTGCATATATATTTATAATGGTTATATCCTTTTGTTGGACTGACCCCTTAATCATTGTGTAATGTCCTTCTTTATCTCTTGCTTTCTTCGTTTTGAAGTCTATTTTGTCTGATACAAATACTGCAACACCTGCTTTTTTCTCTTTGTTGTTTGCATGAAATATCTTTTTCCATCCCTTCACTTTTAGTCTGTGTATATCTTTGGTTTTGAGGTGAGTCTCTTGTAAGCAGCATATAGATGCGTCTTGCTTTTTTATCCATTCTATTACTCTGTGTCTTTTGATTGGTTCATTCAGTCCATTTACATTTAGGGTGATTATTGATAGATATGTACTTATTGCCATTGCTGGCTTTAGATTCGTGGTTACCAAAGATTCAAGGGTTGCTTCTTTACTACCTAACAATCTAACTTAACTTTCTTGTTAAGTTATTGTAAACACCTTCTGATGTGTCTTTATTTCTCTCCCTTCTTATTCTTCCTCCTCCATTCTTTATATACAAGGTGTTTTATTCTTTGCCTTTAGTTAGTATTTGGATGGTCTGCTTTCTTTGCTATGATTTTATTTTCTCTAGTGACATCTTTTTAGCCTTAGGGGTGCTTCCCTCTAGAGCAGTCCGTTTAAGATATCCTGTAGTGGTGGTTTATGAGAGGCAAACTCTCTCAACTTTCATTTGTCTGGAAATTGTTTAATCCCTCTGTCATATTTAAATGATAATCATGCTGGAAAAAATATTCTTGGTTCGAGGCCCTTCTGTTTCATTACGTTAAATATATCATGCCATTCTCTTCTGGCCTGTAAGGTTTCTGTTGAGAAGTCTGATGATAGTCTGATGGGTTTTCCTTTGTAGGTGATCTTTTTCTCTCTCTAGCTGACTTTAATACTCTGTCTTTATCTTTGATCTTTGCCATCTTAATTATTATGTGTCTTAGTGTTGTCTTCCTTGGGTCCCTTGTTTTGGGACATCTGTGGGCTTCCATGGACTGCGAGACTATTTCCTTCCCCAGCGAGGGAAAGTTTTCAGCAATTATTTCTTCAAAGACACTTTCTATCCCTTTTTCTCTCTCTTCTTCCTCTGGTACTCCTATAATGCGAATATTGTTCCTTTTGGATTGGTCACACAGTTCTCTTAGTATTCTTTCATTCCTAGAAATCCTTTTATCTGTCTCTGCCTCAGCTTCTCTGTATTCCTCTTCTTCGATTTCTATTCCATTCACAGTCTGTCGCATCTCATCCAGTCTGCTGTTAAGCCCGTCAATCGCTTGTCTGATTTCTGCATTGTCTTTCCTCACTTCCCTCACTTCCTCCCTCAGCTCCTGCACATTTCTCTGTAGATCCATCAGCATGGTTATGACTTTCATTCTGAATTCTTTTTCAGGAAGACTGTGCATTTCCATCCCTTCAGGCTCCCTCTCTGGAGTTGTCTGGTTGATTTTAGTCTGGACCATATTCCTCTGTCTCTTCATGGGTATAGAAGTGGTCGCTGGTAGTTGCCACGTATGTCAGCTGGGCTCTTTAAGACCGCCTCTTGGGATGCCGAGTCCTCTCGAGTGTAGCTGCACGCTGTGCACTTTCCTGTGTATTCTGGTCTCTCTTTTAGGAATAGTTGTATTTGCTGTATTTTCGTAGATAAATATAGTGTAGGGAGGAGATTTCTGCCGCCCTGCTCACGCCGCCATCTTCCCGGAAGTTCAACTCTGAAGTTTTAAGTATGGCAGGGAATGGTTCAATGTTTAGGTCCTGTCCCGTCCAAATCAGGAAAGGAGATATAGAGAGGTTGATCAACCACAGTACAAATCTGGCCCAGCACCTGTTTTTGTAAATAAAGTTTTATTGGCACACAGCCACACCCATTCATTCATGTACTGTTTATGGTTGCTTTCACCCCACCACTACAGAGTTAAGCAGTTAAGACAAAGAGGTATGGCCTGCAAAGGTGAAAAGCTTTGCTCTCTGGCCCTTTTCAGATAAGTAATCTGAAACCTGCTGTAGCACTCCTGGCATAGAGTTTAGAATTCCTTATCACGCTCCCTCAACTGGGGGAAAAAAAGTGGACTGGTTTTCCCAGGAGTCTGTTCCCACTGAGGGAGTTCTATTTTATTTTTATTTTTAGGCAAAAGCCTCTCTGTGTGCTGAAATACACCTCCTTGTAACTTCTATCCTTCAGTCCTAGATTTGCACTAAAGCCACAAAGTAATTCCGTCTTTTTTTTTGCCTTTTAAAATATTTAGAGACCATGATCACTTGCCCACTAAACATTCTTTGTTTTCTAACTGTTCTTCAAAATTATGGTATATCATTCTGGCTAGTAAATTAGATTTTTAGGGAGTTTATTCTTAAATAAATATTTTATGCATATTACTGCAAAGCAGAGCTGTGTTCTATTAAAAATGTAGGATAATGTTGCCGGTAAAATTTTCTGGCTCTAATGGAGTATCGTATTTCAAATATGCATGCTTTACTGCCTTTTAGGTTCAAGGTATGGACCGGTACACTGGCAGTCAAGAAAAATCCTCTTGCCCTGTGCAGTATAAAAGTATTTAAATTTGGGATCTCATCTGCTCCCAGGATAAAAGGTGAGTGGAACAAAACCACCCTGCCTCCAAGTCACAGCAAAACCCACAGAAGTTATTTCCCTAAAAGGTGAGATTACAGATTTTAACCTATTTAAATATAATTCTGTGTTTTGCTTGAATTTCTCTTATGGTAAAGTATTAGTTATGTTCCAGTAATACAATAAAACTAAAATTTCTTTGTGGACTTGAGGAACCAGATCAGAATCAAGTTGAGAAGAGGAGTGGTAGGCATCATTCTGAAATGTTCCCCAAGGTTTCCCACTCTAATCCTGCAGAGTGAATAAAATAGATAACCTGTCTGCCCATGATTCTGGTATGTTACTGACAAAAGCAATTTTGTAGATGTAATCAAGGCTACTAAACAGCCACCTCTGAGCTAATGAAAATGGGGATTATCCGATAGGGCCTACTCTCATTACATGGACCCTTTCTTTGCTGTTAGCATAGGGAGAAATCTGGACGGTTCCACATGGGAGAGGTATTTCACAGGAGGAAAGCTCTCCATTGCTGACTTGGAGATGGACGAGACCAGGGGCAAGGACCCGGAGTGACTTCTAGGGCTGAGAGTCTTAGTCTCTGGCTAAGAGCCAGAATGAAAATGGAGGTGGGTGGTGGGGGTGGGGGAAGGGGGGCTGTTGAATCCTACAGCAGCAAGGAACTGTGTACTTCTGGCAAACCAAATGAACTTGGAAGAAGATTCTCGCCCAGAACTTCCACACTTTGATGTTGAGCTTGCAAGATGCTAGACAGGAAACCAAGCTCAGCCCATCTATTGGCCCACAGAACTGTGACATGGTAAATTAGTGTTGTCTTAAATGGTTAAGATGAGAGTAATTTGTTACACAGCATAAGGCTAATATGGAAGGTAATATTTACCTGAAGTGACAGTGGTTGAAGAGAGGGGGGTTGGGGCTGGACACCTCTGAGGTGAGGAAATGGAGGAGAGCCTCTGGGGGAGCACAGGGCCCCGGGCGGGAGGTGGGCGGAGGCAGAGTGGTGATCTGCCTAGGGAGTGTTCAGGGAATCTGTGGTTTTTCAAAAACCAGGGAAAAGCCCTGATTCGCTGATGAACCTACTGTGTGGCTAGAAGGGCCGACCCAGAAAGAACCAGATGAAGTCAAGTTATGCCGTGCTGCCCATTAGGAAGAGAATCATAGTTGACCGAGAAAGGTCTTTGGTGGTGCACTTTGGACTTGTGGAGGGTCTCTGCCATGTGCACCACGGCAGTAAGTGTCCCTAAGGACCACACTGTAGGCTCTGCTTTTCTCAGGGCACCTCAGTGAGAATTATAGTATTATACATACAGTACTGTTAACACATGTAAGAGTAAATGAAATACATCTTAACAGAGTAAATGAAAAAATAACTCTTCTAAGGAGCAGCAGTCACCTGTGTCCTGTGGTAAGATAATAGCTGGGAGAAGAGGGTGGAATAAAGAAAGCTAAATTGCTGTTTGTAAGGAACCAGAGAAAGAAAAGAAGGCAGAGACGGAGGTGGCCTGAGAACAGGGCAGCATCAGCTAGGACCAAGTATTTACAGGATGGGAACAGAAGAAAGGGTGGGGGAGGATTTATCACAGGATCGTTCCAAAAATAAAGACAGGGCTGTTCCTTAAAAAGGGGATTTCTAGGCAGACTGAAATATTTTAAATGTACCCACCAGCATGTCATTAGATGCTGGAAAAAAACACATGTTGATATTCTAGATACATTCCAGGGTAAAAATTGATCTTTTTTGTAACCAGCATCTCTTTAATTGTGAGACAGGTCAGCTGGTCTAGAAAATGACATTCCTCAGTTGTCTGTGACCGTGAGCAGAGCATCAGTTCAATAGTCCATCCCCTAGGAAGTTTTCTAGACTGCAAATCCCTGGGATTTCATGGTGCTTATGGCTTTTGCTGACTCCCTGGTAGCCCTAAGAGATCTCACTTTCTGCCATCAGCTGGGCAAAATGTGCTGGTTTTTCTACTCCTCTAGTTTATTCTTCAGAGTTGGTGAAACTAGAAATCAGTCTATGATAATAGCCTAAGGAGCTTTTCTTAGAAAGCCTGAATGATACTGGTGATACCAATTCAAAAGTACTATTTCTCTTATTACTCTTTATGACTCAGTCACCCACTAATTTATCTTTTAAAGTTATCTATATTTCAAACTGACATCAATTCTTAGAATAAAATGTAACACCCATGTTTAAAGCGCAATATATTTATTAATTTTTGAGATACCTCTTTCCAACAGCAGTAAGACAGGTTAATAGGGAGACAGATACTTGATCATCCTCTTATTAAAAAAAAAATCATCTGAATTTCGATACTACAGATCATGACGTAGCTTCTCAATTCTAACTCTTGACATGGTATAACAGCATTTCCAATTAAAACATGCATAACATTATTCTGGGACTACATGAAGTTCTTAGGCTAAAAGGTAACATTGAGCGATGTTTTACTTTAAATTTAATTTCATGTCTAGTATAGGGTCGCACACAGAAAAAAAGCAAAGTTTAAATGTAAGTTTAGCATACAATTGGGGAAATAATACCAATTTACATGAATAAAATGTCAGTCATCCAAAGTCACCTGGGAATGAGCTTTTCTCCTTCTATCCACTTTCTAGATAAGCAGTGTAACCATATGGTAAGACTCTTTCTCAACTGGCTCATATACATCCTTGGCTTTTTCTCATCCACTTAGGGGCTGGGTGGTCTACACTGGGACTCCTTGGGGTGACAGAGTGGGTACAGGGGCTGACCTGGCCCTAAACACCCCTGCCTCATAGCACCTGCCACATATCTTGGTTTTATAAACCCCTCCTTTGATATCGATTGAAAAATACATATTCCATCCTCTTAATTTGTTGCTTCTCTGAACTATGAAATTAAAATTCAGGGAATGTGTGTCAGTTTTCAGCTTGATAGATATGTTCTGGAGGATTGAGTTACTGAAAGTCTAACCCTAAACTGAGAGAGACTACTGGGATGCCAAATACGGATGACTGGCTTCTCATTTCCTTTACTGGTAGAAAGATTCTGGAAAAATGTGCCAAAATCAGAGGCAGAAAATCTCTGTTCTAATGACATATGTAATTACAGACCTGAGTTTCATAAAGCAGTAGCCTAGTTTAGTAGAAGTGTAATCATATCAGGTGTGGTGAGATTTAGAGAACAGACCTTTATTTCCAGCCACTACTAGTACCATGCCTCCGGCAGAAACATCTCTTCTCATTGATGGCATTCTCTTCTAATAAAAAGGACTATAACTAGATAAGCTCTAAGGTCCTTCCAGCTCCAAAAGCTATAACCCTGTGAGGCACTGTGAGGGACTAGAGATTACAAAGAGGAATCTCTCTCCCAATAATAAATGATATATAAGGCAACTGTGCCATCATGAAGAATTAAATGAAGGCTATAGGTACACAATCAAAGGGAAATACAAATAGAACCAACTTAGAGATGATCTACTCCAGGTGATAAAATCAGAAAAGTGCCGTAATTATTCTTCTAATAGTTGATGCCACTCATATAATTTAAAAAACTTAAGCTCCTTAAGACTAAATACTTAATTACTCACCCTTTTCAAATTAAATGTATACGTGTACCTGCATATATATGTTCCTGAGTCGACAAGAATACCTTTCAAAAATTCTAGAAATTCAGTGATATCCCTTCAGTCTGTCAATCGAAATTGAATCCCTTTGGACGCCTTCGGATCCTTCTGTTGAGAAACTTGTTTTGTTTATTTGGCTATTGCCATCAGTTAACTCTGCTTTTGGGATCAAGACCAGGGATAAGATCTGTGGGGGTGGTGAAAATATAAAAACTCTCTCTTTGGTAGACTTGACCCCAAGGTAAGTGGGAACAGGAAGAAATTAGGCCCAGGGATTAAGAGTATTGAATTCATGATCTACAGACTGTAAATGCAAAGTTTCCCTTAAACAGAGACCTTTTACATAAGAAGAGCACAGCCCAGCAGTGCAGTTAGGATCCTCCTGTGTTTCTCCTCTTCAACTTGATCCAGATGCCATTAGTTGGACGAAGAATCAGCTCTCCTGCCAGACCAAGTTCTTCTCTTTTCTGGTTGGATTCTACCCAAAAATGCCTCAGAAGGCAGGAAAGAATGGTCTTTTCTTCCAATGTGGCAAACTTTTGACCTTCAAATAAATGTAAATGCCATCACTTTAATTATAGATACATCGCAAATGTGAGAAACCCTAGAAGAAGAAGCAAGCAGTTTGACACTCTCACAGCAGGCCACCGCAGAGTCAAAAGCACTTGGGAAAAAAGTACTTGCTAAAAAAGAAGGTTCTTGAGTGCCCTTCCTGCTCCCACCTAGTGCGTGTGAGTAGCTGGGGGCGGGGGGCAGGTGTCTGAGTTTGAGCAGTACCCCGCATCAGCCCTGCTCCCTGAAGCACGAGGATCACCACTCTGGACTGCTTTCTTACTGGGCCTTTAATTTAATGTACATGCAGTCACCAGCTCTGTTTCAGATTCATCACCTAAACCTGGCTTCATGTGACTAATACCTAGATTTACATATATGGTAAAATGCTAGCGATACTAAACCAAAAAGTATTTCTAATGCTGGTGATGTGCATTCCTTTCGTTTAAGTGCTTTAGCTGGCTGTGTGGTAAGCATTCTTTGGTTTAGTTCTGCAAAATGCAATTCTTATAAGCAACAAAGAAATTAGGTTAAATATAATTAATCATTATAAATAATAAGTTTTCTACTATATGCAATATATTCTACCTTAATCCAAAATCTGTTAACATTTTAAAACTCTACCATGCAAGTGATTATGTTTTCTGGGATGAACTATGTCCCCCCTCCCAATTCTGGTGTTGAAGTCCTAACGAACCCCTGCCCCCAATACATCAGCATGTGATGACAGTATTTGGAAAGAGTAACTTTAAAGAGGTAATCAAGTTAAAATGAGCTCATATGGATGGTCTCTAATCCAATCTGACTGGTGCCCTTATAAAAAAGAATTGGTCAGGAAACGAACACAGAGGAAGAGCGTGTAATGACTCTGAGAGAAGACAACGATTAGGCGGGAGGCCCGGGAAGAAGCCAACCCCGCCGACACCTTGCACTCCGACTTCTAGTCTCCAGGGTTATGAGAAAATAAACTTCTGTTGTCCGAGCCACCCAGTCCATAGTGCTTTGTTATGGCAGCCCTGGGAAACGAAAACACTCCATGACAGCTGTATTTTAAAACAATAATGTAGGTAGTAAAAGGAAATCCCTTTTTTAAAAAAAGACTGCTGCCATATGGGACAGTACAGCTCAAAGAAATTATTGGGAGAAACCCACTACCATGTGAGCCTGCAAGGTCAGACCAGTTCTGGTGGATACACACCTATACAGTTTCTGGGTCCAGCAGAGAAGGGCACATAAGCGTATGGATGGCGTCCTTGCGAATTCTCAGGAAGGAACCGTTCTGGCTTGAATTCCTCGGGCTCTGGGAAGTGTCGTGGGTCTCTATGCAGTGCATAGGAGACGATGATTGCTTGACAGTCTTTCACAATTTTGTAACCCGCTGTCAAGGAGTCAAATGCCATTAAGGATGGAGCAAGACACACATTTAAAAAATCCACTCTCCCCACAACCCTAATTAGCAAATTCTTACCCACTTCACAGTCTTCATTTAGATTACGAGCAAATAAAGGAACAGGAGGAAAAAGGCGAAGGCTTTCCTTAATAACACATTCCAGATATTTAAGTTTCTTCAGGTCTTCTAAGGTGGCAGGATGATCAGACTTCCCTGATTAAAGGAAGTACATGAAACGACAATGAAAGAACTCTGTGGCCTTGGGGATAGGACATCAAAGAAGAATACATTCATCAAAACACTGAATGTTGAGTACCTCCAGCTAAAGTATTATTTTTACTATTGTACATAATCAAAATAAAATGAGACAACGTGCTAAGCAAAAGAAACCAGACACAAAGGTGAGTCCATTTATAGGATTACTCAGAATAGGTAAATCCAAAGAGACTGGAGATAAACTCGTGGTTGCCAGGGGTTGGGAGAGGAGGCAACGGGGGGTGGCTGATGAATGGTACAGAGTTTCCATTTGAGGTGCTGAAAATGTTTTGGAATTCGGTAGAAGTAACAGCTGCACAGCGTTGTGAATGTGCTACACTGTATACTTGAAAATGGTTAATTTTGAGTTCTCAGGGCTTCCTCTAGACATGCACCTTCTCTTGGGTCAGATTCTTGGGCTTTCCCCATAGCCATGCCCTGATGCCTTATGTACAATGTCCATCTCATCTGGTAAGCAGTGAGATCCTTGAAAAGAGTGGCATTTTTCTGTGTGCTGCCAGCAGCTAGACCGGTACACACGGGCCAGGCTATTAGCAGATGCCCGTGAGGGTACAGAGCAGGAAACCAGTACTGGAAGGATCCTATATGGGTGCCTCCCTGCTTGGCACAATGTCTTAGAACAGGTCCTGCTGCATATCCCTAATGGGTAAGAACAACATCTGCTTCAGTGGACATGGGACCCGCAGTGTCACTGGTGAAGGGATCAAACATACCAAACACTTCGTCCAGTTCATTGTCCACTTTCTTCTGGATTTCAGGATAAGACCCCAGTAGATACAGGGACCAGTTTATTGCAGAGGCAGTTGTATCATGGCCCTACAAATATAAGGAAGAAAATAGCTTGTTTTAAAAAAGCAGAATTATATTATGAAGATTAGGAATGATAGCTCTATATCTGAATTGTCTCTGGATTTGACAACTGCAGTGTGACTGACTCCAGATATAATAAATTAATTCTGCACAGCATCTCAGAGAGAAACAAATGAACAGTCACTTCAGTATGGAGGCTCATACTTACAGAGACATTCCAGTGCTACATGGAATTGCATACTTGGTATGAAGTGGCTCGGCTGTGCTATTTACTAAGGGAGCATTCCAAGGGAATGAGGTGTGTTGGGCCATTTTTAAGGGGGAAAAAAGCCCAACTTTCAAGACCCAACTTGCCATCTTTCTGCTTTTCTGCCTCCCCTAATTTGTGAGGTTCGGCTCTATCCATTGATGCTGGCCGCTGGGGAACATACATGTGGTTCTGAGTAATATTCTCCGTATCAAGAAGTTGCTAAATAGCTGCATTTAATATTTGCTGAGTTTCAGGCAAATAGTAAGGAAGTACTTTGCAGAAATGAACTCAACTATTCTTCACAAAAACTCCATGAAATGCTTGGTACTTCTATTCATTATTTTAGAGATTAAAAACTAAGACAAAAAAGTTAAATAACATTACCAGGGCCAGACAGCTAAATAGAAGGCAGAGGCAAGAATACAGTCCTTTAAGTGTCTGACGACAAAGCTGAGCCCACACTTTCCCCTCTGTGCATGTGGAGAACCAGAGCTGATGCTGATGTTCACACCCTGAACTTCATTCTCTGCCCATTCAGGGGACTTTAGGCATCAGCCTTTTATTTCCTGTCCTCATCTAACCAGGGCATTTCCACATGCCAAAATGGTGAGTTCTTCAGAAAAAAAATGTATTTGGAAAATCAATAGTAATATTTTAGCTCTATGAATAACACGTTTAGGGGTAAAAAAAGAGAAAACAAATGATCTTTTCCATTTTCCCTATGCAACACTAGTATTTGTTGTAGTATTTCATTTTCTGGGCAGAAATCTCCCAAGCACTTGTTTTATAAAACAGCTCCTAAGTTGAACTGTTTGGAGGCTTATTCTTTAGTTTAAAAAGTACATAGTTTACAAGTCTCAGATAGTGGTGCATTACTGCATTTTCTTCCCCTTGTGGCCCCTTTACAAAACTACTTGGAGCTGCAAACAAGATGTGCACCGTTTCACTCAGTCACCTACCAGAGTCACAGAAGGAAGTGCTCTTGCTTAATCACTCTGAGTACTTTTATGGACTTTGTAATTGGAGGCCTCACCCAAATGGGTAAGCGGAGTCTGTTGAACTTCCTGTTTCACTTTGTCTGTCCCCCAGCCAAAGCCGGTGAAACCAGACATAGCACACAGTCTCCAGAAGCCCACTAGGGACTGGGGCAGAGGCAAAATCTTTAACATCTAATGCTGGCACTTGGGACATGAAAGGCATTGAGTAAGGCCTGCATCCACCTTCAGGAGGAGTTCACAATATTGTAGTTACACAGAGTAAGCCCCCTATTTGATGCAAAGAAGAATAAAACTAGAATATCAAAGAATGTTGGAGCAGGAAGGAAGAGATCATTGATTTGGTTGTTTTCATGAAAATGAGAGGTTACTGGTGGGAGATGGGTGTGTGTGTGTGCATGCAGGGTGCAGGGGTGAGAAGGTCTCTCCACTCCAACATAAAATAATAACAGCCAATATGTATCTGCTCCATGCCTCTTATATGCCAGGCATGATTCTTGGTGCCCTTTACAAAATCATTACTGTAATCCTCCTAGTTACTCTGTGAGGTCCAGAGAGCTAATGAGGTGCGGAGACTATACCTCTAGGACAGGCTACAGCTGGGATTTGGCCCCAGGGCCCACAGGCTTAACACCTCCCCACTGTTAAGATGTCCATTTTCTGCATAAAATTTCTTTTTGATAAAGTGCTCTCTGCTTAAGAAAGAAGTTCAAAACTCCTGATCAAGTCCATCTCTGTAGTTTACACATAGGGAAATCGTGGCAGAGGTCTGGGATGCCTGGAACCACCTCAGACGGCTAGTCCGCAGAGAGCCAGGCTGAGCCCTCGGGTCTCGGCAGCCTGCTCTCGCCTGCCGGGTGGCGCCGCCGCCCTCAGGAAGAAGGCATGTGCACTGGTGCTGCCCCCTGACAGTGACCCAGTGCTGGGCGCGCCGTGCCGTGGGAACTGCTGGTGCCACTGACCTGTCTCCTCTTCCAAAATATTACCACCTGGTGCTTTTTAAAACCACTGCTTTATCTTTACTTTGCAATCCACATATTCAGAGATTCATCCTTTGTAATAGTAGTATAGTTAGTTAGAATGATCTTTGTGAAAAAACATATTTTTTGAGACCGAAAGTCCCTTTAGCATCACAAGCTGCGTAATCCTCTCCCAGAGGGCTCTGACTCTCTTCTTTAGTTGGGGCAGCTAAGACCTCATTTGCTAGACCTTCAAAAAGGAGGTAGTGAAGAAACAGACCTATGGTTTTCAGAGATTAAAAGGAAGCATGAAGCAATATAGACAACGGAGCAATTTCTGACTGTTCTGCTTGCAAAAGTCCGACAAACCTTAGGTTTTCCTGAGACTGCTGCCGCCTTCATGAGTCAAAAGTGTTTTCTGAAGAGGGAAGTTGATCTGGTATTTAACTGGGCTCTTAAATTTTGTGATTCCTAATCACAATATAATGACTCTTCCTTAGCTATATTAAGCTACTTAAAAATTTTATTAAACTTTAAGAAATAATGCTAAAGATTCTAAAAGATAACTGGAATTTGTTCATGGTACCTGGAAATAACATGATGCTATAAAATACCTCAAACATGAAGGTGTCAACTTCTTCTCGAATGTCTTCATGACTTAGCTTCTTCCCTTCATCATCGGTCACATTTAAAAGCAAGTCAAGGAAAGCCTGGCGCTTGTTTTTGGAGCGGGAGGAGCCCTGGCCATTACTTCTGCCTTCATCTCTCTTCATCTCATCTGCCCGTTCCGCGATGACCTGTGTGATTGAAACAACTGCATGCTTCTATTCAGAATTTGATAAAGCCTAATAATACAATTTCCTATGAAAATATGCCAGCTCCTTTGATTCATTTTTCTAAGCCTTTTCCGTTCTTGCTATCCTGATAACTCAGGCTCTCGTGAAAATACAGGAAAACATCTGTTAACGTTTAGTGCATTACTTAATAAGACTTTTAGTAGCAAATTTCGAGTCGAACAAATTCAGAATTTTCAAGGGCTATTTTTGCAGTCTCTCCAACATAGGAATAGAGAAGCAGTCAACTAGGTAGTATCAAGGGGATCTGAATGAGCTAATGAGAAAAAGTTCAGGTGGACAGAAGGCAGTTGTCAAACAATAGACAAATTCTGCATCACTCTAGTTCTGGGTTGTACTGGAGAAAAGAAACAGCAAGTTGGTGAGGCAATTCACCCTGCACGCTTGCTGTTCCTCCTGCCTGGACAGCTCTTTCTCAGATGCAGCATGGCTGGCCCCTCCCTTCCTTCAGGTCTCTGCTCATTGTCACTGTCGGAGAGACCATCCCAGATCACTGTTATGCTAGTCAGTAGCATCACTCTGTTCCTACTCTATTTTCTCCATTTCACTTACCATCGGGCATTATATCATACTTGCTGTTTAGCACCTTTCTCCTCCAATTCCATGGATGTGGATGTACCGCCACAGAGCAGCAAATGGTCTTTGCTCACTGCTGTAGTTCCAACTTCCTGTACCTGGTTGGAACGCCCACTGCCTGGTCCTTTAAGGATGCTCATTAGATATTTGTTGAATGCATAAAAGAATTAAAGCCCATAAACTTAATTTGGCTATACATTTCCACTTTTTTCTTCTATTAGGCAATTGACCAAAGCTTCTAATAAATGGTTTGAATAAATAGATCTTAACTTCTTTGACAGTAAGACACCACGTCTCTTTTATTCTTGGTGGAACCACTTTCGCCTGGACTCAGTATGCAACTTTCAATATTTTTTGAAGGGTTAATGTCGTACATCTGGTTTTGAATTAATTAATTTTTTATATTGATAGTCATGCATGAAATTTGATGGGAAGCGTAATTACACCCATAAAATACAAACTGATGGCCATTCTCCTATTGCCCAGTGATTACATACATCTTTAATACAGACCGACATCCTACGTCCAAAACGGTATCACTATCTCCTTGCTGTTATTGAATTGGAAATAAAATAGTAATATCTAGTTAATTTTAATCTTTTCCAAGTTGGAATGTTGCTATAAATGTTCTTTGCCTTTGAAAACTATTGCCTAATTCAAACATTTTCTAGAAGACTTATAACACAAATCCTGTCTCTTTATTCTTTTAACATGGCACCCTGTTTAATAATCAATGTCCATAGTTCATATCCTATTTTGTAATTGTATAGGCAACCTCCTGTACTAAACTCACCTTTTTTAGGGTAGGGACATCCATGTCTTCTTACTCATTGCTGAATTTCTAACACTTGATATAGTGTCTGCACTTAGCAAGTGCTTAATATTTGCTGAATGCCTAATTTAGATGTAATCATGCTGCCTACTGTTTCCATTATTTAACTTTTATTTTATGAGACACAGGCTCTATGGTCCTACACTAGGTATGTCAACCAAACATAGAAATCATATAAAATTTCTGGAAGTGGATAGTGATAATGAGTGTACAACACTGTGTGTGCACTTAATGCCACCAGATTGTACATTTAAAATGGCCATAATGGTAAATTTTATGTGAAGTATATTTTACCACAATGAGAAATAAATAGAGGACTTACCCTGTTGGTAAAATCATGCAGGATCTTTAGGCTCCTTTTGTGTTCCCGTCCTTCTCTAAACATAATGTAAAAAGGGTCAAGCCAGAGCCAGGGCATCTTAATTCTTCGATGTATCATCTCACTCATCCTATACACAGGATAAAAATACATCAGCTGGTACACTGAAAATGTGGGTCCCTTGAGCACCTATTGGGTGTCTGGTCTCAGTGAGGGTGCCAGATGGGAATGGTGATGATTCATCTTAGAGGCTGTGAAGAGCTCCATGCTTGATGCTCAATGATGAATGCACAGGCTATTTCACATCTACTGAAGCTTAAAAATGAAATGGGTTTGTTAGAGGAATGAATGATCCTTTATAAAACATCCTTACTAGATGACCAGCTGACCTCTGCTGTGGTTTCTCCAGGGAAGAGTTCCCAGCCTCCCAAGGCTGCCTGTGGCTCTTGGACCACAGGTTGAGATACAATCTGCTGCTTTTTAATGTCCACTCATTTGCTTGATCACTTCTCTGGAGTGACAGAAAACAGCTGGCTGCCCTCTTCTACAGAACAGTGCTCATGAAATACCCATCTGGCACAGAGCTGTCCCAAGTACCTCCCTTAATCTTTCCAGAGATCAAGCTGAAGGGCCACGACAGGATCTCCTCCTTTGCACAAGCTTAGATGCCACCTCTTCAGTGAGGCCTTTCCTGGCCACCCAGTTTGCAGGACATATCCCTGTGTTCCTCTGTAATATAAACTTGATGCTTTCTTTCTTTCTTTTTTATTTTTTATGAAGGTATTATTGATATACACTCTTATGAAGGTTTCACATGAAAAAACAATGTGGTTATTACGTTCACCCATATTATCAAGTCCCCACCCATACCCCAATGCAGTCACTGTCCATCAGTGTAGTAAGATGCCACAGATTCACTATTTGCCTTCTCTGTGCTACACTGTTTTCCCCGTGACCCCCCACACCATGTGTACTAAACATAATACCCCTCAATCCCCTTCTCCCTCCCTCCCCACCCGCCTTCCCACATCCCTCCCCTTTGGTAACCACTTGATGCTTTCTTTCTTAAGCCAATATCATAATTTATATTTTTTTATTGATTTGTTGCAATGCCCGTCTCCCCTGCTATTCTGTTTTGTGTGTCACTGTAAAACTAGTCAGTACTTTGTGCAACCAATGGCAGGTTATAGGTGCTCAATTAATATCTACTACAACGAAATGAGCAGTGGCCTTATAGATAAGGTACCTCCTTTTGTGTTCCCGTCCTTCTCTGAATAGCTGAATAATCACAAGCAATAATTAAGGTAAATAGATTATCTCAACTAATAAATAGTATATACTCAAAACAGAAAATATGGGAAAGGAGAATAAATAACAAAAATAAGAAAGAGAAGCACATACACTGAACAACAATAACCACAGCTAACATTCTTGGTTTAGTATCTTCTAGTTTTTTCTATGAAAAATTTTAGTATAATAACCTACTAAAAAATTTTTATCTTTCTTTTATCACTTAGCATGATGTCATCTCTCAATATATTATAAAACAATCATTTCAAATCACTGCATGGTCTGGGTGTTCCATATTTTACACAACCATTCATCTACTGTCAAAATACATGCTTAACTGTTAAGTTAATTTTAGTATGATATTTCATTTCCAAAATGAAAATGATGCAGTACAAGTTATTAGCAATAATTATTAAAGCCCTCATCGATAACAATTTTAAAAATAATTCAGAAAATTCCACTTACCTATAAACTGCACGGACATACTCAGAGTCATCATTAGTCTGAGCACCAATATTCTTCCCCATGGCTGTTTCTGTAAAAATGGGTGACAAGCAACCATTCAATTCATGCACATAATTGATGTTTATTTTCTACTGGCAGATACTTAAAAAAAAGACCTAAGTCCTGTTCTCTTCTCATATTTTAGGGTTGCTCTTTCCCCCTTTTCTTTCTTCTCTCGCACCTTCTCCTCCTCCTCCTCCTCCTCCTGTCCCTGCGCTTCCCGGCATGCTGGCCCTGCGACTGTTCTGCACAGAGTGTGGGCAGCGCTGCTTCTCAGGCAGCTGATTCAGCCGTAGGTCCGCCCTGAAGACTTCTACATCCTTTCCAGTCCCCTCATTTGTCTCTCAAATGGAACGCTATTTTCTTTTTGGGCCATTTATCTTTACTATTACTTTAGATACAAATCAATGAGACTTACCACAGATTATATCTAAGGCACAAAGAGTGACGTAAAAAAAGCAGTTAAATGCTCCTCGGTCAACATGTTTTTCAAGCTTATTAACCAATATATTTGCTTGTTCATTCATGACATCTAAGAAATCTTCCAGAATTGTAAAATGGAAAGTGGGTGTTAACATTTTTCTCCTAGAACGCCATTTGTTTCCAGTACTAGAAATACAATACATGGGAACAAACAAAAGGGAAGCAACATTCAAAACAAAGTATAATATGGCCAAGTCGAAACAGTTCCCCTGAAATAACTTCATCTATAGATTCTTTAATGCTTTGGTCAGAATGACAGAGAAAGATTCATATATTATTACAAAATACGGATATTTTAGATATTCTATGTTACTAATATTTAAAAGAGGGTTCATAAAAGTTGAAATTTTTAAATTTTTTTCTAAATTTGTAAGTTTTGAGTTTACAAAAATTAGAATTTTTCTCCTTCCTTCTACATACGTTACATGTTCTGTGATTCCACTTTGATTTCTACTACCTTCAAATTCTCCAGTCCTCACAAAGTCCTGCCTTTCTCTTGCTAGGCTCTCTCTCAGAGGAAGGAGTCCTCTGTCCCGTTGCCAGCTCAAGGATTGAGGACTGTGTTCCATATACTTCTCTGGGGCTGACTGCCTTTGCATTGAATTTTCAAGATTTCCCTGCTCCAGACTCTCCTTTGGCTTTACTCCATTCATACAAGACCATCTAATTCTTCTTGGAATACTGGTGGTCATCATTACTGAATATTGTGACTGGAGATTACCATACGCCCTGGATTCCTGTCTATCAAAGGAATGTTTCCTGCACCTGTCCTTCCAGTTTCCTCCCTACTTGCTGACAGCACAGTCTTGCTGCAGGAAGAGTACCTTGTATCAATTCCTGACATAACAAGTTGTCCATAGAAGAAACCTTTTCTACAGGACAGCTTTACAGATTCACATTGACATACCTTGTAAGAAGTCCCAGGCCAAGCCATGGTTCTAGGAACTTGTACATATGGGATTTGTCAATTTGTCTTGAACTAGTTAAAATTACCTTAGAAAGAGAATAAAAAATGTTGAGAGATGTACAGACACCAGAAGGATATCACTTATAATACCTAGCTAGAACACAACTACTTTTTAAAGTTAGATTTTATAACATTAATTATTTTAAATACTTTCATATTTTAATTGTTTTTCTGATTGATTTTCATTCCTGTGCCTCAAAGAAATTCAATTAGGATTTTAAACATAACTGTCATTCAGCTTTGGAGACTAAATGCAGTTGAGAGAAAGGAAAATGTCCAAGATGATTCTCTGGTTCCTGCCATGAACTAGAAACCAAATGGAGTCATTTATTGAGGGTAAGAAGAGAGGGAGAGGAAGCCAGTAAACCCGAGGATGACCACATCCATGGAAATGGAAATCACAGGTTCATTTTCAGTATGTTGACCTGGAGACATTCAAGTTGCCAAGGTCTGAGGACAGGTACAAAGCTCAGGATAAAGGCTTGAACTACAAGTACACATTTGCGTGTCCCAGCAGATAAGTAATATTGGAAACCATAGGTGTGATTGGTTGGCTGGAGTCAAAGTGAAGTAGAAGAGATGAACTTTGGACAGAACACATAATGCTCCCCGGACCTCCTGCTCAAGTCCCTCTCTAACTACCTAAGTCAGCAGTGCCTGAAATCCTGTGTCTGGTCTCCTCGCTATCTACTCTGAACAAGGACTCTGCAGTGTGGTATAAGAGAAACACCAACATTTTCACCACAGTAATTAAGAAAACATATCACAGCATGGTTTGCTAGGAACTTGTATTTTTAATTTTGTTCCATGAAAAGAAGATCTGATTATCCCATTTTTATTCACTGACCCAAATGCTTGTCTCAGCAAACCACAAGATAATTTCTCCAGTGTCACAATAAGTAAAATGTATACAATCCTTTTGAGGAGTACTTTCAAGAGCATGGATTAATAATATCTCAACATCAGAAAAAATATATATATCTCAATATCAGATTAACATTCTCTTTTAGGAAAATTAATTTGGAATAATAAATTTATAATGGATGTAAATACATGACACTCAAAGCACCTCGAGAGAAACACTCATATTTTATTAGTCTTATATTTTTGGAATCTTAAAACCATACCTGGCAGATAACATGTGCTCACCTTGTAGAATAATTTATGTTATGGTTGTATAAAACCACATTCTTGTGCAGACTTTCCAAAAAAAATAGAACCAAAATATTGGGACCTGACAGCAAACGTGTACAGACATCTAGATGCTGCTCCTCTCTGCAGGATTCCGACTACATCTGGAAAGCACTTACATAGCCTAAAGCATTTAATGGAATGTTCAATGTACTGAATTCAATTAAATATAAGAACTTATTTGTTCTGATGAGATGCTCACATCATTATATATACAGTGGAATACTGATCTTACTTGCCAAAACTCACCTCCACATTTTCTGCATTATAAAGGATCACTGTAGGCATCGGCCCCAGCCAGAGTTTCAGCAGTGGCGTGCGTCGGTATTCTTCAGTGTAATGAATTAGCTGCTGAAAAAAATCTGGGAGAAATATTTAATTTTTAAATAAGTTCCCTATTCTGTCTGGTTGGGGGTTTTATCTTTTTTTTGGCCAAGTCACTTAATATCCTCCAGGTCTCTTACATCTTAAAGGTAAACTACACAGTCACTATTAAATGACTTAATGATTGAACCACAAGGGTAATTCAACTTAGTTATGAATGAGGTGCCTCTGAGTGCGATAACCCATAAGGACCGACCCTGTGAACTGTGAAGTCCCAAATGTCAGGTGCTCGGGGTGGACCTTCTCAGGTGCACTCCCCAAGACCCCTGGAGCTGTTAAATTTCTCCCGGCCTTGCCTCATGCTGCCCTTTCATTGGAAGGAAAATCTGTCACGCCCCTGCAGCCCTGGAAGAGGCTTCCCATCCGCTCTCTATAAACTGTCCTGTCCTACTAATCCTTGAACTTGTCAGAGATCTCCGGGCCTTTACAGAGCTCTCCTCTTTATGGAAAACTAATCCCACTGCCCTTTGTCTGTAACACCTACTTATGCTTTAAGTGTCATCTTACATGTGACTTTCAGGGAAAGTCTTCTCTAATTCAATATTTGCACATATTGTGTATCTGTATATGTTGTGAAATGATCACCCCAATAATCTAGTTAACATCTGTCAGCACGTTATGAATTTTTGTCCCCCTTCGGATGAAAACTTTTAAGATCTACTCTTTTAGCACATTTCAAATATATAATACAGTATTATTAAGTACAGTCACCATGTTGTACATTACATCCCCAGGATTTACTTATTTATAACTGGAAGTTTGTACCTTTTAATCCCCTTCACCCATTTTGCCCATCCCTACCCCTGCCTCTAGAAACGACCAATCTGTTCTCTTTATCTATAATGCGGGTTTCGTTGTTGTTTCGATTCCACATACAAATGAGATACACAGTATTTGTCTTTTTCTGTCTGACTCACTTCACTTAGCATAATGCCTTCAAGGTCTATCCATGTTGCCATGTCTTCACAAATGGCAAGAGTTCCTTCTTTTCTGTGGCTGAATAATATTGTTTTATGTATATATATATATATAGCTATCTTCTTTCTCCATTCATCTGACAGACACTTAGGTTGCTTTCACGTCTTGGCTGTTGTAAATAATGCTGCAGTGAACATGGGCAGGGTGCAGATATTTTTTCAAGTTAGTGCTTTTGTTTCCTTCAGACAAACACTCAGAAGTGGAATTGCTAGATCATATGGTAGGTCTGTGTTTAATTTTTTGAGGAACCTCCAAATTGTTTGCCGTAGTAGCTGCACCTTATTCCCACCAACAGTGCACAAGGGTTTCCTTTCCTCCACATCCTAGCTAATACTTGCTTTTTTCTTTTTGAAAATAACCATTCAAGTAGGTGTAGTGTGATACCTCATTACAGCTTTGATTTGCATTTCTCTGATGATTAGTGATTTTGAGCACCTTTGCCCTTTGTCATAAATTAACTGACCACATTTACATAGGTTTTTTTCGGGGGGGTTGGGAGGGCTTTTGATTCTGTTCCACTGATCTATGTGTTTGTTTTTATGCCAATTCCATACTGGTTTCATGACTATAGATTTGTAATATAGCTTGAAATCAGGAATTATAATGCCTCCAGCTTTGTTCTTTCTCAAGATTACTTTGGCTATGTGGGGCCTTTGTGGTTCCATACAAATTTTACACTTGTTCATTATTAGTGAAAAATGTGATTAGAATTTGATGGGGATTGCTTTAAGTCTGTAGATTGCTTTGGGTAGTACGGACATCCTAACAATATCAATTCTTCCAGTCCATGAGCACAGAATATCTTTCCATTTATTTGTGCCTTCTCCAATTTCTTTCATCAGTGTCTTCTAGTTTTTAGTGTATAGGTCTTTAATCTTGGTTAAATTATTCTTAAGTATTTTATTCTTTTTGATACAATTGTAAATTAGACTTTTCTTAATTTGTTTCTGATAATTCCTTATCTGCCTATAGAAATGCAGTAATTTTTGCATGTTGATTTTGTATCCTGCAACTTTACTGAATTTGCTTATTAATTCTAATAATTAATTTGTTAGTTTTTTGGTGGAGTCCTTAGGGTTTTCTGTACATAATACAGATGTTTGTGTCATCTGCAAACAGTGAGAGTTTCACTTCTTCTTTACCAATTTGGGTGCCTTTTACTTCTTTTTCTTGCCTAAATGCTCTGGCTAGAAATGCTCTGGACTTCAAAACTATGTTGAGTAAAAGTGGTAGAAGAAGGTGTCCTTGCTTTGTGTCTGATCTTAGAGGAAATGCTTTCAACATCACTTCTATGGTATTCTTACCAAAAGTGCATATAACTTCAGCCTAATTATGAGACAACAACAGACAAACTCAGTTGAGAGATAGTCTACAAAATACCTTATTGGTTGTCAGAAAAAAAAATGTCAAGGTCATAACAGACATGGAAAGACGGATAAATAATCACAGATTAGAAAAGACTTATATCTTGGAGCATAACACAAGGGAACCCAACAACTAGATGTCAGTGAGGTCTTGCCCTGAGGCCTAGAACAGAAAAAAAGGACATTACTTGGAAATGTTGTGAAATACAAATAAGGGTTGTGGTTTTGCTAACAATATTGTACAAATATTAATTTTTTAGCTTTGATAATTATACTGATTGCATAAGATGTCACTGTCAGAGGAAGACAGGTAGAGGGCATATGTAAACTCTGTAATATTTCTGCAGTTTTTCTGTAGGCCTAAAATTATTTCAACACAAACAACTCAAAAAGAAGAAGGGAGTTTTATTTTTCTGAAACAGTAAGAAGATTAAGCTGAGGGAAGATTTAAAAAAAAATACTTTGTTCATGGGAGAGAAACACAATATATACACATACAAATATATGCACAATTGGCTTGTGTCTACATTTTCTTTAATATAGCTAAGAAACTTATAACTTAAGAGCCCAGGTAGCAGAATTGAGTTTGGAAATGTGATGAAAATGTGGAAGGGCTGTTATAGTAGATACAAGAAAGAAGCATTAAAATAAAAAGATTTAAGGAGCAGCGCTGAGGACAATGTAGGGATTAGATGGGGAAATTTTGAAATCAGTCAAATTAGTTTCCTATTACATGTCCAGAAATGAGACTAAATATGATTAAGTACCTTAATTCTCCCTGGAAATACAGTTTGCTCCCAGAAGCATTCCACAAGCAAGGAATGTGCACCTCCAAAAGACCCCCACCTCTACTCTCAGGGACTTAAAATTATGGGAGTTAGTCACTTCTGTAACAAATCACAATACCAGAGAAATTGCAGTGGGTGGTAAAATAGAAATTTAAGTTTGAGGCGTTACTGGTTCTCATTTCATGAAGGAGATGGCATTTGAGCGTTGAAGAACAAGCTAGACTTTCATAGGCACAAAAGGAGAGGTAGAGGTGGAGAGAAGATGTATACCGAGCAGCAGAAACAGCAGAGCAGAAGCCTGTGGGTCTGAAATTCCCTGTAGCTTCAGCCAAAGCAGAGGATGGAGGGTGGTGGGATAACACTGAGAGATGAGATAGAGCATCGGAGGGCCATGGAAGTTTCATTTTCTTTTATAGGCTCTAGGAATAACTGGAGGTTTCCAATGAGAATCAGATGACTGGAATTGTATTTTAGGATAATAACACTAATGTGTGGGAGATCTGTGAATAATTTGGGTATTATGGCACCACAAGAAGCTTCTGGGTGAGGACAGGGATGGCTGAGATTTGGTGCAGCCAGGGTTAGGGACATTGGCTCCGTTTATGGCTGGCCCTTGGGTTGGGTGTGGGGAAATGGTGACTGTCAATCCAACTATAGCACCATGGTAGTTTGGGAAACACTTGCTGAGCTTGGTATCAGTGAGGTCTGGGGAATGCAGCCTGGCATTAGGAGAGGTCAAGCAATGACAAAACTCTCAGTCAGGGAATACCATATTGGCGAGTGACCCCTCAGTAGACACAGGACAGTAGCAAGTGACTAAGGAATTAGGATACATGGTTCAGACCTCAGAGAGAAGACCTGTCCAAGGTTAGACAGGTTGTCAGAGCCCAAGTCAAACAAGACGTGGTCAAGGGAGGGCATGAGTCCTAGTTGGGGAATTGATTACACGTTAGGGAATGGTGCAGAAGCCTCATTCCACTGCTGAGAAAATCTAGGTGGGGAGGCATGAGGAGCGGCAGGCTAGTTATTAGGCGTATGGGTCAGGGCTTATCCTAGGCAAAGGGGGTGCCCAACTGACAACAGCAGGGCTACGCCAACCCTACTAGGAGGCTACTAATATGGTCGTGAGATTTTGACAGGGCTGTTTTGACATGGGAACTTGGACATCAGTGACAAACTGACATGGCATTAAAAACAAACCAATAAACTTTTCATCTCTTTTTCAAAGACAGTAAATGTGCACGTGCTCAGCTCATCCCTTCTCTTCATCTATGCCTAAGCCTCCCCTACCCCTGGGCTTCAGAGCAAGCGGCTCAAAGTGCAGTGGGAGAAGGGCTGAGGCTCAGGGATACCCATTGCATACAGTACTAATAGTAACGCTTTTTTAAAAAGTGTTGGCAGATTTTGGCACATCAAATCCTAATAATATTCCAAAATAGCCAACATCCATTCTGTCATATCAATTTGCTGTGACAGGTTAGCGTATGCTAGATCTAGTGCTAAGGTTTAAGGTGCATTACGTCCTTTATGTCTCACCACAGTTAGAGAGAGGCACTATTATTATATACTTAAGGAAACTGTGAACAGTTAAGTAACTTGTCCAATATCTCAGCTCTAGTAAATGGTGGAACCTGGCTTTGTATTCAAGGCAGTCAGGCCCCAAATATGCCATTTGAACCATTATAACATACAGCTTCAAAATGTCTCCTTGTCAAAACAATTGTCAAATTTGTGGTGAAAAGGGCTGGGTCAGCTTGATAATAACTGCCTGGTCTGGTCTGACAGAGAAGATAGGGAAGTCTGAATCTGTAGTTTGAAGTATCAGGTCCAATAGCAGACAACAGTTGGGGAAGACAGGTGTTGGCATAATGCACTGGAAAAAGGGGAGATCAGAGCTTGAGAGGCCAATGAGAAGCCAACTGCAATACTCCTGGTGAGATCACTGAGGCCAGAATTTGGACAACAAATGTGAAAGGACACAAATTTGGACACAAAGTGAAAGGCACAGCTTCTTGCCTAAGAGACAAGGTTAACAAGGACAAGGGACGTATCTTAGAATATTCCAGTATCCACAGCTTTGTTTAGCTCAATGATGGGCACAAGGCAGGGTCTCAAAAAATGTTTGATTGGCACTTAAGAAACTTGTTATAACCAAATTCTAGACAGTGATCTAGAAATGGCATGCATTAAATTTAATCCCTAAAATAACTGTAATATAGTTACTTTTACAAATAAAGGGTAAAAAACTTAGAGAGTTTTAGTATTTGCTTTATATATTTTGGTGTTCCTATGTTAGGTACATATATATTATTTATGAATGTTATGTCTTCTTGTAGACTGACCCCTTTATCATTACATAATGCCCCTTTAAAGTCTATTTTCTCTGATATGGGTGTAGCTACAGAAGCTTTCTTTTATTTTTTCATCCCTTTATTTCCAGTCTGTGTGTGAATTCCTTACATCTGAAATGAGTTCCTTGTAGACAGTATATAAATGGATCTTGTTTTTTTTTTTATCCATTCAGCTACTCCTTGTCTTTTGATTGGAGAATGTATCCATTTACATTTAAAGTGATTATTGATTGGTATGTAACTAACCATTGGTATGTATGTAATGCCATTTGTTCCATGCTTTCTGGCTGTTTTTGTAGCTCCTCTCTGTTCTTTCCAACTTCCCTTTAGAGTTTTAAACAAATCTCAGAATCAAACTGCTTGATTGCAAAGCTAGAAGCTGAGCAAAGGTTTGCCTGATGCCAAAGTCTAGTACTTGTTGATAGATTAAAAAGTCCCTTTATAAAGGACAGTATTTCAAGTCATTTCACTCAGTAACTCCAAGTTACTATAAATTACTATAAGTACTCCAATCAACTCACACTGTTTTGAAACATCTTATTCACTAGAGACTTCAGTTCTTAGAAAAATTCCCCTAAAGATTGTGAGATTTCTTAAGTATTTTGTTTCTCATTGGGGGATGGGGCATATATATTTCTACAGTTACTTTTTAATACTATAAAGCCTTAGGGTCAAAGGGGTGTTCACTCTGCTTTGAGTTTTAATCAAGAGGAATTTACAAATGTGGTTTTCATATATCTAGTTATGTTGTTGGATCACTCGTTGCATTAGTCACATTGATGTTTGGCTGGTGAAAAGCTTACTTGTTTTTCTTAAGCCAAAAAGCATTCTCCAGTATTTTGGTAAACACTCTCCCATGGGGCCTCATCATTCCTGTGAAGTTGAAATGTCAGCATTGTTTTTATTTGGGGAAACAGGAGTGGAAAAGGAAGAATCCTGCCAGCTTTGGGCTTGATGTTCATCTGTAAAGCTACTATTTACAATTAATCTGAGGGAAAATCGGGTTCTGGTCCTGGGATTATTTTAAAATATGTTCGTTTGGGCAAATCTTTTCAACTCTGAGTATCTCAATTTATATTCCCATGAAAATGAAGTGCTAATCCAATTCACTCTCTATTGGGGGATTACAAATACCAGGTACTTTTGAGGACTTTCTGTCTTAAAGTGTGTTTTTTTCCCCATCAACAGAACATAATATAAATAATATCTTCAAAAAGATGGTTCAGTAAAAAACAATTCACTAATTAATAAATACAGCTTTCAAAATTTGCTGTGTGTTTGCCAGAAGGCCCTACCCTCATAGTTTGTCATTATATAACCTCCTTAAAACTGGTAAACCATGAAGGTCAAGAAGGAACAAAGTAGTTTTCAAGTCTTGTGATGTCTCTATTTGGGGCCGGGGGTGGAGGGGGGCTAATGAATCCCTCTCTAGTCCTATTTTCCAGAAAAGGAGGAGGGTGATAAGTTTTGAGATATTTGGCCTGTTCCAGGGAAGTTTCTGCTCCTAAGGCTTTAACAGCCTAGACAAAAGAAAAGTCAGACAGTGTTTTGAGATAGAGTAGCTAGAGAGGTGGGAAAACGAGAAAAAGCAGGACAGGAGTTTAGAAGTACTGCATTCCATGCTATTCGTAAAGAAAGGTTCGTGTGGAACGGAAGGCATCGAAAATGCTGTCAGGTGTCCCGGGAAAACTGGATAGAAGGGGGACTCTCACTTCCAGCGGCTGATCCTCTTCCCCTCTTCCCTTTCCTGCCCGCCAGCATCTCAAGTAACGTCTACCCGGCCGCAGAGAAGGCGGGACGGCGGGCCCCGGGCCGGGGCAAGGCGGCGCGGTGCCCCCGGCCTTACCTCTGCCGTCGGGCTTCATCACCAGCGCGTGTCCCACCAAGGGGTAGGCGCCGGGTAACGACGGGACGGCCCTCAACCGCAGCCATTTCCGCGCGTAGCTAGCCACCATCTGCAGGAGCGTTAGGGCGAGGGTGGCGCCCGCCAGGGAGACGGCGCTCAGCGAGCCCCAGAGCAGCAGCTTCTGCGCGATGTGCACCAGCCCCAGCGCCATCGTCGCGCCAGTGGAGCGCTTGGAGCTGGGACCGCGAGTGCGAGCGCTGCAGGGGCGGAGCGCGGGCCCCCACGGGGCTCGAGGGCGCGGCGCCGGGGCGGGGTTCCGCGGGGTCGGCGCCTGGCCTGGAAGCGGCGCGCCGGATCCGCTCAGCGCCACTCCCTCCTCCTCCCCGGGCCCAGGCCCGAGACCGCGCGGCCCCCGCAGGGGACGCCCTGGCCTCGGGCTAAGCCGGAGCCCCGCGGGGAGCACCCTGGCTGGAGCTACGGAGTGCGCCGGGCCTCTTGATTCCAGCAGGAAACCACGGACCAGAACACAGCTATAGGCCTCCAGAGGCCGTCGGAAAGTAAATGAAAGCACCAGTGGGTTAGGGAAGGCAGCTCTCCGGTGGAGAGGCGCCCTGGGTCAGGGTGGCAGGGATTCGTGTGCTAGGACCTCGCTGCCGGTTGAAGTGTGCGAGGGGAGGATGTGGGGGTGCGCGCAGTGTTTAAAATTGAAATAGACATCTGGTTTGAAGTCAGCCATTGGAGCTTATTTTTCCTGGCTGGGTATCGGACCTCGTGCTATCTTGCGTGCGTTCCACTTTCAAAGCCCAGAGGCCTGACGGGAGCCTGGCATCCCTCCAGATGCATCCTGGCTATCGAGAACAATGCCCTACTTTGATCTCGAGCAGCCAAATGGGCAACAACCTTTGGGGCGCTGGTTATTAGTTTTCGCCAGATGCTGACCAACACCTGAGAGAACTACATGGTAAGAGTGGGTAGGAGAGGACGAAGGGCAAAGTCTGTGAACCGTGGAGGTAAGAGATGCTGGGACATGGCATTTGATAAGCCCAGCTACAGCGCAGTCTGAAAAGAGCAGACAGACAAACCACCGAGCCTTTGGAAGGGAAAGGGAAGGTCAGCGAGCAGGATGCCCGATTCTGCCCGAGGGCTGTGTTCCCTGACTGCTCAGTTACCCTTTTCTCGCGGGAGAGGTACCCAGTCTTGACTCTGCTGCCCTTGTCTGTCCTTGATCCTTCTTGCAAAGGGGATGGGTGAGGAGTGTCTTTCTCCTCCTAGCTCAAGCAATGAATCCAACAGTAGAAACATGTCTCCTTACTTTCTCTCCTGAGTATGCATTCTATGTTAAAGGATGAATCTCTTTCCGAGTGTTTGCTACTTCCCTGGCTTGAAATAAAGGCTTCTGAAAGTTAAAATCATCATCCAGAATGTTATAAAATACAGAAAGGCTTTGTAGATGCTAATTAACACTTAGATTTTCTTACATTTTTTGATTCTTGGAATGATTCCCAGTATGAAAAAGATATTTAGATTATAAAAATAAATTCTGCCTTGATATGGAGCTTTATAATCTGTGTATTTACACCTGTCAAATCATCAGGGTAGCAGGAAACTGTCATGAATTTTAAATCACAGTCACCAAAATCAGGTAAAGTGCACATTGCTTGTTGCTTAAATGTAGTTTTTTGAACAAACATTTCTCTGTAACCACCACCCAGATCATATTGCATGTGCTCCTTTGTATCTATCTTTTTAAACTCAACATTATTCTTGAGAGATGAAACTATATTGCTGTGTGAAGTATTTCTCATTTTCCCAGCTGTACATTATTCCATCGTTTCTATACCACAATTTATTCTCCATTTTATGGCCAATGATTGTTTCAGCTGAGACGTATGTATGTCTCCTATTAATTCTGTTTCTATGGAGAACCCTACTGTAACCATTTTATTAAATTGATTCCCATCTATTTTATGTTATTTGAGCTATTATACATTGTATTTTTATGTTTTATTATCTGTCAGTATATAGAAATGCAGGTGAGTTTTTATTTTGACTTTGTATTGAATGAGCTTGCTAAAATCACACTTGATTCTGAAGTGTATCTGTAGGTTATCTTCAGTTTTCCACCTCCATCTAAGCAAGGCTTGCACTGATTCTAGGTTCTACTTAAAGTGTTTTGAGCATCTATTTTTAGTGTGCTCTTTTAGAGTTTAGTCCTCCAAGGTTGTCAGTTCAAAGACTGGGGCATTTCCCAAAGCTCTTCTCTTCGGCAACCTAGAACTTGCCAAACTCTAGAACACCACTTTTTTTTTCTTATTTTTTGGCCTCTATGCCCATCATATTAATCTGAAATACTCTGATGGGAGGAAGAAACAGTATAAAATAAGGGGTTCACCTTAATGTGTTTTCCCTATCTCCAAATTGGCTTTTTCTAGTTTGTGGCTGATTTTTCTTTGTCTCTTCCCCCAAACAGCTGTTTCTTGTTCATTTATAGCTTTTACAGTTGTTCTCAGTGGAAGGGTCAGTGTGGTATGAACTGTTCTTTCACACCTAGTAGTAGAATATCTCCAAATTCATGTTTAAAGCCATTTCATATTATTCACCTCCTTGCTAATTCTATCCCATGTCCTGCTGGCCTCTTTGCTGTTATGCAAACCACCAGGTTATGTACCTGTTTTAGGCCTGTGTATTTTTCCCTTGGTCTAGATTTTTTTTTCATATCTTATGGCTTCTTTTCTCATCTTCTTTGAGTCTTTGTGTAAATACTACCCCTGCAATAAAGGCTTCCCTGATTATTCTATCCAGAATTGCATCTCTGTCCATCCTCTGTCACCTTACCCTGTTTGTTTCTTCGTAACACTTACCGCTGCCTGACCTTATGTTTCTATCAATTTGTTGATAGCCTGACTCCTCCACTAGACTCTAAGGTCTTTTAGAACAGATGCTGTCTTGTTCAGTCCAATGCTTAGAACAGAATCTTACATAAAGAAGGTGCTTGATAAATATTTGATGAAATAATAAATCCATGTTGACTGCCACATGGAAATCTCATCTTCCGGAAAAAAAAGATTTAATTGGAGTATTCATAAATGAGGTAAAACCCTCACAAATATACATAGTTACATACATTTAATTCACTGGGAAAAGTCGGCTATGTAGTTAGAAATAAATGAATAACTTGTGTATTAGAAACTGCAAAGTAGATAGTTACACACAGTATATAAAAACTGGGAACGTAAAGATTTGAAGAATGTAATGAAATTTTGAAAATTCAGCACTTTTGTAATTTATTAAGAATTAAAGATCCTGAACAATGATCTGCAGTTATAAGAAAATGATGACAATACAAATGTAATACCCAAATGTTTCATGATATAAAATGTACCTCTTAATTGGTATAGAAATTCTATTCTAGTTCAGAATAACATCAATATAGATACTTCTGAATTTGTAAAATCTAGCAGTTTTCTGTGGAATTCTACATGTTCTTATATTATTTTAAAATTCTGCATTCCCTGTTTGGTTTTGGATAAATTAACAGACACTTTAATTAATGTAGTCACTAACCTTAATTTTAAAATTGATCTCAAGAGCAATTCAGTTTGCCTTTTCCAATTTTTAACAGAGAAATTCTAAGACTCATTTATCAAAGTAGATTATTATGAGAACACAGCCCTAGTGTTTACCTAATCAGTTTAAAAAGCACCATCCTTGATAAAAGCATTATTTACTAACCTTTAAATAAAATATTATCTTTAATACAGGTATAAAAATATATGCTATGAGCAGGTCTTCTTAAAGCCAGTGGCACAGCCAATTCTTTAGGTTTTCTCTGAGGTAGTATTTTCTGATTAAAATGTTTAGGAGATAATCAAAGTCACTGTACTTGGTTCTATTTTTCATGTTTTTTTAATCAATTTTATAAATAATAGATTTTTGTTCACAAAATTCTGAAGCCAAATATAATAAGGCTACCATAAAATCTCTTCAGTGGTTCTTCATAAAGAAATAATTTATTTTGGATACTTTACCGTAATGTTCATTTCAGATGTGTATCAGTCATTTTCCTTTCTAAGAAGCCCAGGCTGATTCAGGAAGGTGTTGAACAGTTCCTGGAAGTTGACGTAGAAGAGCCTGAACTGTTCTGAAAGTCCAGGGTGACCAGGAAGGGCAGAGAGCATCCACTGGAGAACCTCGGGCACAGGGTCTCCAGATCGCTCCCATGTCTAGGATTGCTTGTGTTTGAGAACTGCTAAATTAAGACTGATATGTTCCTCTTGGAAATCTCTATAACTAATGTTTAGGGGTAGTTTAGAAAATTCTCAGACTTCTGCTTCGTGTAGGTAACTAAGCATTTGTAATATTACCTAGAGTTGTGGAGCTATGGCCGTCCAGAAGAGGTAAGGCCACAGTGACCATCCTCACATCCTAACATGTTCCATTGCTATGGAAAGCAGAGTAGGGAAGGGAGAGGAGAAATGACCGACAGAAGGCAAGGCTCTAGGGCCATTTTGTAACGTCACTCAGTGATAAAGGGCAACACTAATTTCAGTGCCAACACACATTTTAGTTTCCACACATCTGTAAATTGGCAAAGATCCTCTCTTCATTTAACCAGAAATGTGTCTGAAAATTTACTCTACATTTACATGATGATAGATAGGTATAGATAAAGCTTCATTTTGGTTTAATGAAAGTTAGATTGATAAATATAATTATCTGAAAGAAAAGAAGAAATGGTGATTTGAGATCTGAGAATATCAAAATGAGTCTAAGGACTGAAATCACAATAAAGGAAAATAACGTGCGGGAAGAGGAAACCAAGAAAATGGCCCAGGAGCAGTGCCTCTAATTGATCCTTTCTCCTTTGACATATTCCATTGTCTGTATTCAGGTCAGAGAGGGATATGTGTGCTCTGAAGGGAAACAAGCAGGGCAAGAGGGCAGAGAGTGTAGACAGCTGCTGCCCGAGACAGAGGGGCAGGTGAGGCTCGACCGCAGGGGTGACATCTGAGCAGAGACCACATTGTGGTGAACTGAGGAGGCCCCGCCACAAAGCCTTCCCTCCCAGGGACGAACACTTCCACTGAAAACGACAAAGATGAAACCAGAGGTGATACATTTTAATTATGTTTCTATTCAACTTTAAAAATCAATCAGTTTGGGATGCTTTTAAATAAACTGCCTGAATTTGAACGTGAGAACTAGTAAAACAAAATTGGCTTGGGAGACTTAGCCACTGATGTTCCTTGAGGTTCGTGACTTAAGTGCTTTTTCCAGAAGGCATAAGGAAGTCAGCACGATGACTAGAACAATCTGAATCTTAGTCAAACTGGCATATTGTACCAAAGATGACTTTGCTATTTTTTAAAGAACAGAGTAATATCTACTAATAACTTAAGATTTTGATGGAATTAATAATCAAATGAGACAACAAATATGTCAAGACACAAGTTACAAAATGGCATATTCCTAGATAATACACTCTTCTATAGTAAGTAGTTATGTGTGTGTTTGTGTATAGTTGATAAAATGATGGATTAACAATACATACTAGATTCTTCTGCGCAAACCGTGAAGAACCTTTACTGGAATGCTTCCAGTATAGAAGGTTGGTGAGTTAGACTTGTGTTCACTGTGCAATGCAAAGCGTTCAAAATTAGGTTCTTTGCATTTCTCTCAGATAGTCTAATACCTCAGACAGTCAGTCAGACAAACAGATACATTGTATAATACTTGTTCTTCCATGTATCAAGTGATAAATGGTGTAGAGGCTTTGAAGACTCCAGCAAGCACTCTAATTCTGGTGAAGTAACATCAAGATGCCACTTGGAATCTCTTTCTTGAACTCAGAGTTGTCCTCTGAAAAGATTTAGATGGATATTGTGAACCTGAAACCCCAAAGCAAAGAGTGGTTCTCATTAAAATGTTAAAAAATTCCAGCTCTCAAAAAGATTGTTTTGTACATTCTGTGCAGATGATGATATTTAAAAAAAAAAACGTGTTGTTTTAATGTCACTTTACACAAACTAGGAATCAGTCATATGCAAAAATTGCCAGTTTGGGGGACAGGAGAAGGAAGGTGTCCCCCTTCCCCCAAGCCTGGGTGCTGGCCCTGTGTCTTCCCAGAGCTGATGGGTTTGCTAGAACCTGCTACTCAGAAGCGGATCCCTAAAGCCCAGGAAGCTGAGTAGGGAGTTCTGGCCGCCACGCTACTCCCCAGGGGCAGAGGCAATGTCAGCCACCATAGGCAGCCCTTACACTGTTGGGGACACCCCCTCAGCTTCTCCTTTTTTTCTTGCCACAAAACAAATGTTGACAAGTTAATAGCTCCAGGGGAGTTTTGACCTGGAAGCAAGGGTTAGTTAAGAGTGCAGATTTAAAACAAATTCAGAGCCCAGTTCCCTCTCCTGGCCTCTACTCCTGTGTGACCAGCAAACTATTAGCCGTCTTCAGTCAGCATGCCGCCATCCCATTGCCAAAACAGAATTCCTCAAAATTGCTGAGTTCTCTGTCAGCACCGCTGTCCACTGGCCATGAACACAGCTATATTTATCAGCCTCCCCTACTTGTTCTCTCACATACTACATGATGTTCACCCTGATTGGTGTGGCTTATGGCTCCTCCAGGAAGCCCCTCTACCCCGTAACTCACCTGCATTTACAGTGAGGTGGCTCTGCTCACCACTCTAATGGCCCCATCTCCCCCACTAGGCTGAATGCTCCTTGGGGCTCAGACCCAAGTGTCCTTGGTGTTTGAATCCCGGCCTTTAGCATGGAACTTAGCACAGTGTGAGCACTTAGTACATTGTTGTTTATTAATGAACAAACTTGGATGCCTACTTTACCCCAGACCATCTACAATTATGTTCAAAGCAGTATCTGATAATATAGCATGGCAGCCTTTTAGAGAAGGAACTCTTATCACTGACCGTGACAGCTAATGCTGCTGGGAAATTTACAAGAAAAAACTGCTGGAGAATTTACAAGAAAAAAGCAGCAAGAAGTCAAAGCAACCTAGAGCTGTTGGCAAAGGGGAAAATCATAAGGGGCTTAAAAAACCTTTGCCAACCCTGTGCTATAGAACTATAGAAGGGCTTATGTAAACAGCGAAAAAACTGTGTTGTGCCAGTGCTTAAACTGTACTAGGTTTATTTTTAAATTATTAAGTATTTTCTTAAAACAGAAAATATACTTTACATTTCAGATTATCTATGATGCAAACGGTTCATAACTTGGGGCAAATAATGTATGTCTGGCATCTAGCTAGGTCCTTTCCATACACTTTCTCCAATAATTTTTTTATCCACCCAGCTTGGTATAAAGGAAGGAAGTGAGTCCCAGAGAGGCTGAGGCCCTCTTAGGATGCTGGCAGGCGGGAAAGCCCCGTGGACACCGGGCACTTGATTCCAGACTGGCACACCTCACAGTGCTATGTGGCCTCCGTGAACAAAATGTTGGTAAACAGTTTTGAGAAATTAACACACCGCTGGCCTAAATTCAGAGATGAGAAACTTTCTTCAAGTAGCATTCCAGGTCAAGAATAAGCACTTATCTGCAAAACTCTATGTTATAAAATAGAGTATTTGTATCAATTTTATGATGCATTTTTACAAGTGGATCTTCCCGGGAACTAAGATTAGGGTTTCATTTAGAAGAAAAGCATGAAAACTCTATACAGCAGAGACAGACATCAATTTCTCCTAAGACTCACAAGACAGCTTTTTTCTCTTATATGAGAGTGAGGTCCCACACGAAGAGTGAGCAGTTAAGTGCTTATGTGTATTTTGCTCTTTATGGCAATTTCTGGGGTCTGGCCATAGACCACACACCCTGGTATTTCCTCTTAACATGTCCAAAATAGTCTGATCAAGGTACACAATCTTCAATATATATATATATATGGAGAACCCTGACCTGTCAGAAAACTTTGGCCTGTCCATGTGTGACCAGCAAATTCCATCAGGGTCAAGGAGCCTTTTTGAGGAGTATCTGACTGGTAGGAGAAAAATAAAATGAGGGAAGAGATTCATTGTTTCAATGTTTTTAAAAATCAAAGTTAGAGTAGAGACCACCTACCTGAAATGTATGTGTTGTGCTGGGTCTTGAAAACTGCTCTATGGTCAGAGATCTTTCTCGAAGAGGTGACCGTTCTAAACTGTCAGGAATTGCACTTAACACTCGGTTTTGTGGATGCCTTCCTCGATACTAAATGAAGGATAATATGTTTTTATTTAAAATCAATGCAGTCCTTAAAAAGGCAAAAGAAAATCTATATATGCTGCAAGAATTCCCTCATTTATTCATTCAATCATTTGCCCATTTGAAAGCTTTTATTTAGGTATTTGCTGAGCATAGGACCTACCAAGCACAAATATGAAAATATACTTTAATTATATAATTGTATTATTTAACCTGTTGAAGTGGAGTGTCCTAATAGGTAAATATGGATTAAAAACCTTAACCACCTAAAATTCTTAATATTAAACTGTAAGAGGAATGTAATTCCTCATTTGGGAGTAACCAGACTTTTTTTATGTGCTGTTTGCCATCTTTTATGATTTTAATATTCAAATGTTAACATGAACGCTTTGAACCTCTTGCCTTCTGGAAGTAGGTTCTATGGCTATGCTCAAGGAGGCACAAGAAATGCAAGAGAAAACATTGCCTCTGCCAGTTTCTCTCTCTCTGGGCCTTTATGTGCCCACACTGGGGTCTCTCTGTGTGTTATAAAGGAGACACAAGTGACCTGTAGCAGAGGGAAGTGAAGAGTCATTGCAGGTCTGGGGGAAATCTGGTTAGGCATACGAGCAAGTTTCCCTGGATCTTTTGTCATCCCATGGCTGAGTTGAGTTTGAGTGAAGAAGATATTACCTCTACCTTGCAATAAACATGGTACAGATTAGGTGTAAAAATGAGAGCTGATAAAAATGGCAGGTGTATTTTACTGAGCTCTCAATTTATGTTGGTATTATTTAACACCTACAAATTCATTTAATCCTTATAACCATTCTTTGAGGTAGGAATCATTATTGCTCTTTTACAAATGAGAAAATTAAGGCTCAGGGAGATTAATTTGTACCAAATCATAGAGAGAGTTTTTGTGGCAGGATTCAAACATAGATCTACCTGTCTTCTGACTGACCTAATTATATACCATGCTGGCCTTGACACTTAGACTTTCTGATTTAGTTTAAGCCATGTTTTCATTTCACAAAACAGTGAACTAACCCTCCCACCTCCTATACATTCTTATAAACCATTTACTTTCAGAAACAGATTGTGGAGACATTTTATGTCACTGAGTTCATTTGGAAGTGCCAAAATCATGTATTTTTTATTTTCCAGCAGACTACTAAATGGTGCACTTAAATATAATGAAATGTGCCTTACAGAAAGAGGGTGTGGTCTGGGAACTGCCATACTCGGCTCACCAATCTCTGAGCCTATTGGGGGTAACCTGCTCCGTGAGGCCTGAAGTGGTGGGGCGCACGCGTGGTCGAGGCTGGCTTGCCTGTAAACACAACACATAACTGAGCCCCCCGGTGCAAAGACAGACAGGGACACACCTTACCACGGAGCTCCTAGTAAGGCAATGCTTCGATGCCCATCCCTAAGGTCAAATGCTTTTCTGAAACTCCTTCCATAGAGCCAAACACACCCTTAGAAATAAATAAAAACTAAAAGGTATATATCCCTTTTGGCTTTATGGCATTTTATGTACATGAATTTACTTAAACCCTGCAATAAGGAGGTATTAGTTATGTAATTTAAGAGCATTAAGTAATCATTAGTTTTACAGATGAGGTCACTAGAACACATTCAAGACCACCACCACTGGAGTTTCAGTTCTCCTCGCTGTCTGTGCCTGACTTTATATTCTAGTGTCCAGCTAAGCATACTAGTGGCACAAATTAATGAACTACGTAGAAAAGTGTGCACAGAATCCGCGAGAGAATGCTCTGTCCAGAATAACCCCTAAGCCCTAATAGACTGGCGTCTCTGTCCCGTCTGGCCTACCATGAAAGAAACGACTCACAGTTTTGATCCCCGAAGGACTCCATCACTGTACACATTGGGGGTTTTCATTCTCTGTGGCTCTGCAGTAAGAGAAGGCAGCCTTCTATGTGCTGGCGTTTTCTTTGTGGAAGTTGGAAGCCCACGGGTGTCTGAGACGCGTCCCAGCTGGTGCCGGGCCAAGCAAAGAGCAGTGGCCCCGACACCCAGGGGCTTGTCCTCTTGCTCATGCCTGGGGGAGGCAAGTCAGGCAATTACTCCCATGTGAGCACTGGGAGAACAAGGGACATATGTCTAGAACAGTGCCTGGCCCGCAGAGGGTCCTCCTACGTATTTGTTGAATGAATGGACAGAATATTAGTAGGACTAAATTAGATAATATTAAAATGAAGTGTCATTTCCAATTCAACTTCAATTTCCATGAAGAAACATCAACAGGGAAGAAGGATCTGCATTTCTCACTGTTGGACCCCACACTGTATTGCCCGCAAGGTTAGTGACACACAGCTGCATTCCCTCTTCTCTGCCCTGACATAATAGTAATCGTTTTGTGGTTGATATTAGAGCAGCGTTTTCATTCATATGCACTGACTGCACCCTCCCCGGCTGTGCTTGGGATTACATGGGTTTCCCATGACCTCATGTCCTCTGTCGTCTTCAGTGCTCAAGTGTGCGGCACAGGGAAGAGGCTGGGTAAGGACTGCGTATACGTACTGTGCTCTGTCTGCAAAATAGGTTGGTCTCTGCTGGAGTGGCTTTGCTTGAATTGTCATCACACCATTCAAATCACTATAAAAGTTGTTGGAGAAGCGATGAATCTGAGACAAGTAGAAACAATAAAGTTAAAAAGCATCCAGTGCCATGCCAACTGCCGGTGCCCATCAGGAATGAGCAGGAAACAAATGGCACGGGCAGAGTGGCTGATCAGGGAAATTTAATGAAGAGACTATATTTTATAAAGATGTGGGACAAGAATTAACAAAGAATCACTTAATTCTCACGGGCTGGTAAGTGGGTCTCCAGTGCCAGCCTTTCCAGCCTGCCCCTGCTAGCTCGGGCAGCACGGTGACCAGATCCCAAAAGCTTAAATTGAATTCCAGTTCTTACCACTTCCTGCTTGGTGATTTTGGAGATTACTTTGGAATTTTAATTTCCTAATCTTTAAGTTATGGATAAAGATACCTCCTTCAGAGAGTTACTGTGAGGACTAAATTAGATTATATTAGTGAAAGCAGAAAGTTAAGGCTAAATGATTAATTCACTGTTTGGCCCCATAATGTCTCCAACTAGGATTTAAAGTAATATCTAGATTCAGGCAGACAGGATTTCTGAAACTAGAATTCTATTCTAATTCAAGAACAGATGTAGCAATTACATCACATTTTCCCTATGTTGAATATATATAAAAAGAAATGCTAGAGGAATAAATTAAGACTTTTATTAAGCTGCAATTTTCACTAGAATGCTTTGACTATTCCCAAAGCCTCTATTCATATTTCATTTTATTTTTTCTTTTAGCTTTCTGGTTGATTCATTTTAACATCCAAATGTTACAACAAAATAGCCATAAAAAATTAAAAGCTATAAAAACAACAGAATATCTAAAAAACTCCTTAGATTTTAAAATGTCCTTATTTCTCAAGATTACTTGTATTGCCTGAGATTTAAAGGTTCTTTTCTGTGTTGCCATCAACTGTTCGCTTTTGTGTGATTTCACGGTACATGTTTTAATAAAAAAGTGGGAAATATTTGGACCTGTCAGAGCAGTTGAAGAGACCAGAAAATATAATAAGTGGATAGCAATTCCAATTTCTTTTGAACAGCAAAAACAAAGAAGATCTGTTTAATTCTCATAGCTTCCTACCTCATAGATCCCATAGACAATGAAACTGAGGTTTTGAGAAAGAGGGACAGATTCATGATCACAATGCTAATAAATTGTGATGTCAGGCTCCAAACTTGTGGTCTATACTCAAAGCTCAATCTCATCCACTCTACTGTCTACTATACTGCCTCCTCGTGTGTATGTGTGTGCCTGTGTGTGTGGGTGTGTACAGTATAGTTTGGCATGACTTAACTTCTCCAGCTATGTCATGTGTAGATCAAGACCCTGAATCCTGCCTTACCCTTTGTCTCTGCTCCCCTACACAAGATGAACTGTGCAAAATAAGCCAAACCCCTTAGCACAACCATGAGCAAGCTTGTGCTTTCCAGCCTCACCTTACATTAAGTCTTTGGATAAAGACACAATTCAAGAAAAACTTATTGAGTGCCTAGTATACACTAGATCCTGTGTTAAGAGCTCTCATAAATTTACATGATTCTATCTTCATAACAATCCCTTAGACAACACATTATGATCATTCTGTAGATAAGGAGACAAAAGTTTAGAAAAGTTGAACAGCATGACCAAGCTACTTCCCTTAAAAGGTCTCTTCATTCCAAATGCCCTGCTCTTAAACAGCCATGCCTCTGCTGTTCCCCGTATCCTAGCCCCTAACCCCAGTCCCAGCACTGTTCCCTAAATGTGCCCCCTCTTTCATCCCACCATGCCTCTGATGGCCTGAAGTGACCCCCTATGTGTGTGTGAAGTTCACAGACATCAACCTATGAACACCCTACTCATTTCTTCATGGTTCTGCTCAAATTTTACCTCCAAGCTAAAAGACTGAGCCTCAAACTTCAAGCAGCCTAAATCATCATCTCCTTTATTCTCCCCACCACCCCTTTTCTGCACATCGCTCACACAGTGAACACATGGCATCTGACTTGTGTTACACTTCCTGTTTTACTAGGTCAGAAACTATGCTTTGTTCATCTGTCTAGCTCCTCAGAACACCTGATACAGTGCACTTAGTACAAGCTCAATAAATGCTGAATGAATCCAACAAATAAATGTTGTCTGGCTCCTTTCCACGTGGGAGTAAAGGAGAACACTGGCAGCCTTCAGACTGGCTAAAATATTGGGGGATGGCATTTTGTGTCCTTAAAAATGTGGAAACAGCTCTACAACTCAAATAAGTGGACAGTCTCAAGTCTGAGTATCCCTACTCTAGTAAAGAATATGATGATTCTGTTAAACTCCATGAAATCATTATTTGTAAATTTTAGTCTTACTGACAGACCCAAGTATCTTGATAGCAGGATTTAATAGAATGGCACTCTGACGAAGTGAGGCCGGAGAAGCAGACTGAGGAGAGACAGAGACCAGGGGAAAAGCGTCCACCTGAGGTGGGTTAAGATGAGAAGCCAGGGATATGCTCCGAGTCTCAGAACTTCTGGATGGAGGAACACTCGGCACATCTGGGTTAATACGGGACACGAGGACATGTGGAGATTTGTTCTCAGCTGTCTTCAGCTTTTCTTTCTGTTTTTTTCCTTCTATGTCAACAGAGAAATCAATGTTATTAAGAAACATCTAATACATGTACTTAGAATTCACTGTTCAAAGAGAGCATGTTCTTGCGTTATCATGAATCGGCCATGGCCCTGAGCCTTGCTACAGAGAGCGGAGACCCCACAGAGCAATTGGCTGGTGGGACACTTTCCACCTCCACCTGCATGTAATGAAATGTTTATCATTTTAGTGGTAGGTGAAAAAGTAGGGTTTAAACACTGGAGCAATTAAGATTCTTGGTATTTTATATAATATCGCAATTAAATTAAATTGATGTGATTAGTACCCTATTGCACAAATTGATTATATAATACTAGCCATTAATGTCCAACACTGACATTTCTATGATTTGTCACTTTTCAATTTCAATTAGTTTAGAGAATATTTTGTAAAGTTAAATGAAGTGAGAAAATAGCTGTATTTACATTATAATTACAAATAATGTTGTGAACAGTTAAACACTAATATCCCATTGCTAGAGGTTAGTTAGGTACATCTTTTTATTGCCACAGTAAAAAAAAGTGACTTCTGTGTTCTTGTGTATTTCTGTGTTTTTTCCCCAGAGTGCATATATATATTATTTTTATGACTGAAAAAACAATAATGTCCTTTTTGAAGTGAGTACAGATCCTTGTGAAAAAAAGCAGAAAACCCACCTCCCTTCTCATCCCAACCATGTCCTAGCTGTGGCCAGCTGGGTGGGGCACAAAACCGAGAAATGAGGGTCTTTTTTTCTCTTCATTAGGCCAAATTCTGCAAGGAAGTACCTGAGAGAGTAACTTCCCAGTTTTTTCTAATCAACTTTCGCAGTATTTCTACCACATTTGTCCAGGCGTGATCAAACACCTCTGCCACCACAGCCTCTTTGATGCAGTCATGTGGAGAAACAGGAGGAAGTCCGTGTTTTCGTCGAGTCCTGTGATGCTGAGCTGGTTTTTGTTCAAGACATTCATCGTCACTAAGGACAAAACCCACTGAAATTACTAAAAGTATCAATGGTTAAAATTAAAATAATGCTATCTATCTATTAACCCATCCATCAAACATGCATGCATATATGTACAGTATGCATATATAAACATAACATTCTCTTTTAAATAGCACATTGTTATTTTTTAATGTACCCATAGTCCATACCAAGGCAAATTTTTATTATACAATATTTGTAACTTTCATTTACTGACCAAATACGTGGTCAGGGCCGCTGGAGCCCCCAGGGCACGAAGGCCATAATAGCCTTGCCCACTTTACCAGTGTGTGGAACATGATTCTTGCCATGTTGTGTGAAGCACAGCCCTAGCGCAGCGCACCCTGCTGGGAATCTAAAGGCTTTGGCGGCGCACTACACCTGTAAGGATGGAGAACCCTTGGGGTAGTGAAAAATACAGAGAACTCTAAGTGAGCATGTAATCAGGATAAATGCCCAATCAAATACTTTTATTACAGTGTTAAGTCATAGTCAAATAAAATTCTATTTACTCTTCTTCTCTGTCAAAAGCAAAATATTCTTCAATCTTCCCATCCACATCATAAACCTCTTCTTCCAGGGGCGACCGTGCCGTTCCGTCGGCTACCCCTGTGGAGTCAGGGCCTGGCTGGGCAGGGGCTGAGAGAACCGTCGGGTGTATCTGCGAGCCAGAGATGCACAACCTATGGGCAAAAGCAGATTGTCTGTGAGAGCGTCTAGAACACCGAGAATACAAGGTCTGCATGATCAGGGTGGGTCTTTAAATTATGCATGAAGTACAGAATCCCAAATAAAAAATCATTGCATATTACATTATATCCTTAAAAGCGACATTTTAACACAGGCATCATTAGAAATGTTAAGGGGCTTCTTAAAAGCCTAAATGACCCTGAGTCTGTATCCTCTTTGCTGTAATGGAAGGATGTCGTGACACAGTCCTCAGTATGCGAGCCTGGCAGAGAGGGGATCTCTCAGGTCTGTGAGTGAGCACAGGAAAGCAGGACAGAGCTTCGCTGCGGAGCCGCTGCTGCTGCCCTGGGGCCTGGGAGCTGTCGGTGAGGCAAGTTCTGACTGCATCCACCACTTTTCAGTCTTTGGAACAAGAGTTTAAAAGCTCCCTTGATACCTGTGTTCCACACGTTCATTATCATCATCATCATCATTAATTCAGAATGAGAAGCATCTGGTGGAAACAATGCTCTGTACTTGCCCTTCATTGAAATCTAAACTTCCAACATGGTGGAGCCAATGCTCACGGCTGAGATAGACATAAAGAAGTATAATTAAGGTAAGATTAAAAGTACTTTGCCAAAGTAACATATAGGAACATACTCTTTAATGTTGCCGTTGTGTTCACAGGCACCAACGAAGGGTTTGTGGACTGCAGAACCGGGCTCGCTGCCCTGGAAATGTCGGAACCCTTCATCAGCTGGCAGCAGGAGCTGTCTTCCTAATACTCTGCAAGGTAAAAAAAAAAAAAAGCAGAAAAACAGACAAAAAAGGAGGCTACTAAAATATCTGAGTGGGAAGGGGAAAGATGTTTTGCAATTTTAAAAGTTGGATACAATCATATATTGAAGGCGGGTGTCTGAAGTGAGCAGGCGCATGTAGGCACATGAGAAGCATGGTGGCATCACAGAGAAAGCACAGGCTTTGAAGGAGCAGGACAGTCTGTTTTTGCCACCAATGGAGAGATTTGAGGCAAAGTGCTCAAAGCCACTGATGTCATGTGTTTTCTCTTTGTTGGCAAGACCCAATAATAATAGTTATCTTGTAGGACTGGTGAGTGGCTTAGAGATGACTGTCACATTTGGATATCTAGGGTAAAGCTGGGTACACAGAAGCTCTCTAGCAATGCTAACTAATATCTATGTAATGAGTAAAACTATATACATGTATATACTTGGCTTATGTTCCTTGCAACCTTTTCTACCTTCCCCTTTTTCCACCTTCCCCTCCTTCATTTTTATCTTCACTATGTAAAACAACAGTGGCAGGACCAGGTCTGAGCCCCTGGCTTTTGGTAGGTGCACCACGCCTAGAAAAGGCAGCATCCACATTAGTAGCTAGTGGGCAGATTAGACTCTCTAAGATGGGGGCTTACAGAGAACTGAAAATAAAAAATTTAAAAATGACTTAGTTAAGAATTTTTAAAAAGTTACCTAGTTGAGGTCACAAGAAAATCATTGACATTTGTATGAGTGTTCCAACTTGTTCTAGATGTAATAAGGAGGAACTTCAGAGAACTGGAATGGATTTTTCTCCCAAGTAGGTTTGGCTGAGTCATTGAAGGATGAAATGCTCCCCTTCATACCCAATTTATATTCTCCATCTTTGATGTTAAAAGATAAATGATCTTTCCTACAGAAGGGATCTTGGGGACATGGGTAGATCATCTCTCCAATCATTCTGCAAATAAATACTCAGTCCCTCCCCGGGTCCACCCTGAGCACTGTTCCTGGTGCACAGGACAGACACCTGCTGCTCACATCCTGGTAGATGGGAGGGTAAAGGGTGACATCCGCCACTTCTGCATTTGTTTTGCATGTCATGCCTCTCTGGGGATGAGCTAGATTTTTCTCACAGATTATACTTGAGTATAGGAATGTCTCAATATTTCCTGAGACACCATTTCAAAGGACATGATTTCTCAGTAAAGGGCATGTGGTCTGGATACATATTTTGACTGGGTGATAGCTTTCAGTCAAAATAAAGAATTGTATTAAGCAGGTTGGGACTGGGCAGGTCCAAAACCCATTGCAGAGAATTCCTATGAACCAGCTCCCTACCTCAGATGGAGGGATCTTCTCGTCCACTCACTGCATTCAGCCAGTAGATTCTGAGTCTGAGGGCTTACTTCCCCTTCAAATAATATTTCCTCTACTTCCCAGAATAACTGCTGAACTTTCCGTGCATTGGCTCTGTCAAACTCCTAAAACAGAAGTGCACAGTTAGTTCGTAGACTAAAAGTTGTGAAAACATGGGCTTTATAATCAATGCTTACACGTTTAAGGTACTAATTTGTAGACACGAATGTCAGATGATAAAAAGAATGTGGATTTTGCAGTCAGACATACCAATGCTCCAGTTTTTACTCTTCTAATAAATTACATCCCATTCTGAGATTGTTTCTCTAACTGTTAAATAGAGATAATGTCTACTTTGTGAATTATGAGATTTATTTGGCATTTTACATAGCTACAGATAGAGGTACACATATTGACACAGACATTAATATACTTAGACATACACACACCTATATATCTATACACACACACAGACATATATCCCCCCTGTAGTTGTGCATGACACACCTAAACATATCTCCAAAATACAAGCTGGTTTGGTTTTTTTCTGATGATGATACCGCTGAAGAGGAAAATTACTTTTTCAGAAAGAGCCGTTCACCTTCTCTTAATCAAAGAAGAAGGGGAAACCAAAAAACAAAATAAAACGAACAAACAAAAATCCAATCCTGTTATCCTAAGCGGTGTGGCTGTTAGGTGAGGCCAGTGTAGTCATTTTCCTTGGAGGAGCTGCAGCGAGTGCGACTGAGAAACACCTTCAGCCTTCCTGCCTGCACCCCAACAGCGACAGCCCCAGAACCGCGAGGCGAACGTGAGCGTCGCCGCGTTGGGGGAACCAGCGCTGCACAGGCGACCTCCGTCTCTGGGGCAAGAGCTCGGGTTCTATTTTCTTCCAGGGGGACGTGAACCTGAAATATGATCCACAGCTCTGAGTGGAGAGTGCCTGCTTAGCTGGTACTCATTCCTGATCCAAACGGCCATTCAGGCTGATTTTCACAGAAGGCTAACCCAGTAATTTCTGTGTTACTTCTTCTCTCAAATTGATAACCTATGTTCTCAGATGGCAGGGCAGTTGAATTATCTCTTTTAAAATGCAAATAAGGAGAAAATAATCATATCTGCCTCGCAGGTGGAGACTAGGTGCCGAGGGCAGGGAAGAGGGCTTACTCCGTTTTCTCTCCAGTGCATTTTGTTGCTGTCCCACATTTTAGGAATCAAAAAGAAGATAAACAATTTTAAATTAACAACAGTTGTAGGGTCTGGAGTAATTGAAATTCTATAAATGGAAGTCTAAGACTCCCTCTGGATAATTACACGAAGGTGGGCACCAACCACCCTGGAACATGGGCAGCCTGGGACAGTGGTTCTCGGCCTACTTCCCCACGCGCAGACTTCTGGGGAAGCGTGAGTGGGGTGGTGGGGTGGGTGTGGGGCCGGCGCTGTCGTCGCCGGTGAGGGGGTCACAGGCCTGAGTGGCAGAGCGGGCCCCTCGCCAGTCCCCTGCATGCCCCTCTCCCTCCCGCCGCTTTGAGTCAAACCACCCCTGAGGGGTGAGGAGTGGAGACCTGCTTTTAAAGAAAGCAAAGAGAGCCAGGACCCAAACAAGGGAAGGGCACCCCAAATGCCACAGTGGGGGCTCTTCCCCAGCCCCCGGGGTATCACAAAGGTTGTGCCCCCCACCCCCCATTCTCAGGGACAGAGTGCCCAGCAAAAGCTAGAGCTGTAGCCGGAAAGTTCACCCAGCTAAGGATCCCACCCACAAAGAGCACAACAACAGGTCTCAGGTCACAGCTCCCACGAGGGTCAGAAGGAACCAGGAAAATGTCCGACTTAGAATATTAGGGAAAATCCCTGATTATGGTGATTTTTTTTACCTTTTACTTGACCAAATTTTTTCTTATTCGAGTTCCTAATTGTTAGAGCCTGCCCTGAATTTCCAGCCCCAGAAAGCGTAGGAGAAACCACATATAACACAGTGAGGGGTGGGGAGGGAGGTGGAAAACCTAAACTACCAGCAGCTAAGATCTGGGTTGTGAGATTTTGAGTGATTTTAATTTTTCCATATGTTTTCTGTAGTTTTAACTTTTTACTTATGCCATGGAAATGTGTTTATACGTGTGTACATGTATGTGTGCAACAGGTGATGCTTGTAAAGCTGGTAAAAAGATGTTCAAAACATAAGAAAGCGGTTCTTCATGATAAATAGTAATCATGGCATTATCCAGAATATCCTGAGACATACATCATCTCTCCAGGAGTAAACAGAGCTTCTCTCAGTAGATAAGCCAGTGGTAGAACTCTGCGTCCCAGATACAGACCAAGACCAAGAGCTGTGGGCTTCTGTGGGCGTGGGGCTTCCACTTGATGTAAATAATGACACTGAGTCACTGCAGAAACAAAATGAGGGACACCAGTAGCATTTCCTGGGAAGAGGTTATACCAGTTACATGACAAAAACTACTGTCTCTGGGTGGACTTCCTCTTTTCCTTACATATATTTCTTGATTTCATAGTACACTGATTTAAAAACATTTATGCAGTGTAACATTTCACTAGGCTAAAAATTAAACCACTTTTTCACGTTTAGAAATTCTTGGCCCATCACTGATTGTATTTCCCATATTTGCTGGGGGCATGTTTCAGTTTTGCAATCAGAGGCATTTAACAGATTAATTCTTACCAGGTATATTTATCAATGGCTTTCTGCACATTTCTTGTAAAATGCGTAGGTAAAGGATCTTTGCTTTTCACAGCAGAACTGTGCTTTCCAGATCCTTCTGACAGTCCTCTTCTGAAAAATACAATGAAATATGAGAAGTAACTCTAAAGTAATAATATAATTTTATTATTAAGACTTTAAAAATTTCCTTTTTTATAGTTGCTCCTCTCCTCCTGCCATGTCCCCATAAAAACACACGTGTGCATGCACACACGCACATCCACGCACACACATCTTTAAGAAACTAAGGCTCAAGACCTTACCATTTTTATTTTATTAGAATCATGGTTTCCATTAGCCTACATGCACATTTATGTAAACTAGAAAAAAACAACTTTTTGTGATCGAGCCTGACTGGTAAAGGTTGCCTGAAACTCTGGGCTGGCACAGCCTCTCTCCAAGACAGAAGACCTGCCAAGCAAAACGTATGCTGGAATTCAGGTTCCATGTGTCCCTTGACCCAGCGTCCTTGTGCTTGCAAAAGCCAAGCAGCCCTCCAGGAAAAAACTGATAATTTTGATAATTCCATATTAATTCTGAATATATATCAAATTCTTTTGAATCACTAAACACATAAATGACTGAAACACACAAAAAGTAACACACTTTAGTTTGGATTGTTGACTGGGATGGCGTGTGATGTGTAGAGTTTTAACACGTTGACATTAATGGAAAACTAAGAAAAAATGTCTGAATTTTAAGTCAGTTGTTAAACCTGTCTGGAGTAGCCCAGTGTTAATAATTAAAATGCCCTTTCAGTGAACCTCTTAAAACACGGACTTCCCTCTAGTCAAAATATCTTCCTAACATTACACAGTGACCAACTTCTTCTATAGAAATCACATTTCTACATGTAAATAACTTATATTTCATATTAACTTAAGATATGGTAGTAATTCAGGGAAAAGAGTCATCTTTCAATATTTCTGATGGGGACACAAGTCTAACATTCATTTTTAAAAAGTTTGCTTTTGCTTTCAATTAAGATGGTACCTAATTTTCAGAAGTCATATTTCTGAATGTAAATGGAGTTTTTAAGTATTAATGTAAGAGAATAATGAAAGTTGTGCAGCTCTAGTGTTCTTATAACCAAGGGAATTTTAAAAACAATTACAATAAACAGGTTAGCAAGAACCTTTGCCTTCCATACATACTGTACAAGAAAAAAAATAGATTTATATGATTCTTCCACCCTCTCCTTATGGTGGTATGTCCTCAGTACAGCCAGCAGTTCTGAGGATAAAGGTGTTCAAGAAAGGGTCAGAGATAATAATACAGGACAAGCTTTTATGCTGTTTATAAACTGCTTTTACATTTAGCTCTGTTCCATCAATTATTTATCATTTTCATGTGAACCAATTATTCTTTAGACAAACAAAAATACAACATAGAAGCAATCAATTAGAAGTTGCATCAAATAAATCTGCTTTGAATATCCATATATATATATATACCAGAATATGAATTAATTTGCTTGTTATTGAGAAACAATTTTTTAACCTTAGGGTGGCAAACTATGTAAGATCTTGTTTCTTCATGATATCACGCAGTAGTTGATGTGGATTCAAAGTGGATCTGAATCTGGCACTGCCAGGGGCAGGCAGTGGGCTAAGCAAGTGACTCCCCCAACCCAGACTTGATACACACATCTGCAACACGGTGGTGATACTGTCCACTTTTTTGTACAGTTATGAGACTTTAAAGCGTCTGCATAATAGTTGCTGGGTAAATCAGGCTGCTCCTTATATTGTGATGATCCTGACACTTTATTTTTTTGTTTCTGTAGCACCTAAAATAATGCCTATCACATAGAGATGCTCTGCTTGTTGAAAAAGCCAGTAGGCAAAGAGATCACATTAGTGACTCAAAAAACTTGTTTCTGCCCTGTAGTTACTCTGAATGTTCATGGTTAATACAAAAAAGATGACACTGTGACCAGGCACAAAAATATTCTCTAGATTCAAGACATTTCTGGAAAACATTTTATCCTTTATAAGAAACATTGTTCATTTTGTCTCCATGAGCAATAATTTCTTCCCCCAGAAAATTCACCCTTTTTCTGAGCGTGGAGGAGGGAGTCTTTTCAAGCTAAGAAGGAAATTATTTACCAAAATGGGAAGAACTAAATCCTTTCTTCACATCACACCACACCCTTTCCAGGTCAGCAGACGCAGGGCCTGGGCTGGGGGAGGAGGAGTGCTCTAAAAGGGGCGCCTTCAAACACAATCTACTTCCACACCGTTTCTCCAGCGTCTTTCTCCTCTGCTCTTCCCACCTCATCTCCTGCCAAGCCTCTTTATTTCAGGGAAACTTCTTGAACTTCGAGTAACATACTTTTGACAGCAGAGTTCAGAAGAATTCTGAATAGGAATTTGAGCCTGTAACTCAGTGAAGGCCAGAGGCCAGGAAGAAGAAAGGGACAGAGCTGGGCCATCTGACCTGCACCTTTCTACAGGGACCCCAACTTGTGAACATGGTGAACTAAAAGCAGAATCTATTGCCCCCCCCCCTTTTTTAATGTTTTGAGTATTTGGTTTCCCTGTCTTCCAGCCATGCATCGTAGCGTTATTTCCTGCATAACATTGAACATCTTCAGTTCCCATAAACTGTTCACCCCTGTCTAATCCATACAGTCTAAGGAAGTGTACATAGCTTCCCAGATGTGTCCTATAAATATCTCACAACTTGAAAGTAGTGGAATGTCAATTAAGCTTTTATTACATAATACATAGACATGTAACAACTTTACACTTAGTTCCCATCTTCACTTCTTAAATTTTAGAGATAATAAAACACTGCTAGTCATACAGTTAAGGCTTTTCATGTGGGGAGAGGACCTAGGTTTTAGAGTCGGGTTTAGCGCAGCCACTGAACTCTATTGCACTAATTTGTTGGTGCATCAAGGTTAAGGCTGAGGTCCCAGTTTCCGTTGAGTCACTCCATTCCAGTTGTTAAGTAAAATGACTATATTATCTACTTTAAAAGGTGCCTCTCCATAGCCCAGAAACCTATGGCACTTTGCCCTGTAGACATTCAGTTATTAAAAGAGTGACTGCAGCTTTCAAATTTTTTATTTCTGCTTAACAGGACTGGCAGAAGTAAGCACTCTGCATGGGTTGAAATGCAGGATGGTTTCTGGGCGGACGGCCCCCGCGAGGCTGCTCCCGCCGTAGCCCACGCCCTGCCTCACAGCAAGCACAGCCGAGAAGCCGCCGAGGCCCTCGGGACTGGCGCTGGAGAAGTCCTCTCGGACGCGACCGATGCTTCTCAGAGCAAGAGAGCAACCTCGCCCGGGAAGGCCCATGCTGGCAGCCTGCAAGATTGCAGGATGGCGGCAGAGAAACGGACAACGGGATTGGGCTGTGCACGCAGGAAGAAATCACGCGCATGGCACGAAGATGTGACACGGCACAAAGTTCATGCCCCCCCCTTCCCAGGTGCAGACTTACCCAATCACAACCAGCCCCAGGCCTGGGCTCGCGTCCCCCGGACCGGGCCGTGCGCCCCGAGACACGGGCGCGACCGGGCGCCGAGCCCGCGCGCCCCCGCCTGCCCGGTCCTGCGCCCCAGCGCCGCTGCGGGCGAGCGGGCAGCCAAGGGGCGCCCCGGAACCGCGAGGCTCCAGCGGCGCGGTCGGGGGCGCTCGGGACCGGGTGTGCGTCGCCCCCTCTGCCGAAGCCTGGCCCGCGCGACCAGCTTTCCCGGGAGTCCGTCCTCGGGGCAGCTGGGGCCGCTGGGCACGGGGACAGCATCCCCACCCCGGGGCCTTCGGCACCTCACCCCGGCCCCGCCTGTCTGGGCAGGAGGATCTGTAAAGAACGGCGGGCAGGCCAGGCCTACTGAACGCCCTCTAGATCCCTAGTTGGCGGGGAGGAGGTAGGGAGAGAGGTTTAAAAAAAAGGGAAGTCTCATCACACCTCATAAATGCAAGGTGCTTATCTGATTTACTGGGGCTCCAGTTCTAATTATGCACCAGATTTGTTTCCTTTCCTGCCTTGCCGCTCCATGTGCATAGATGCTGTATCTCAGTCCGACACTTTCCTACAGAGCAGAGAGCACACCTGTGTTTGGGTTCATTGACATGCGCTTGTTTCAGCCTTGGAATCACACAATAGAGCCAGCACGAGTCCCTGGCCTCCCTGTTCTGAGAGAGCAAAATTACCGAGCCACCATTTTCATAAACTGAAAGAAACAGGACTGGGTTAGCTGAAGTAAAATATATTCAAAGCAAGGTGTCAGAGGGTAGACATGTATGGCATGACTTTCCCCACTACAAAATGTTTAATCATTGCAATGAATAGAGTGGATGCTGGTACACTTTGTAGTATACCACCCTGCATATCCGGACATTCTCCTTTGAGAGCTGAGACCTAAGTCTGAACAGGTAGGTACACAGAGGCCCGCTATTCCTCCCACGCAGTATCCTGCATTTACAGAGGTAAACCTTCCCTATTTATTAGTGAAAAATCCAGTTTATTTTGAATGTGACTTTTACGACAAAAGATAAGAAACCACTACCAATCACAAAAAAATCCATTTCTTGACTAAGAATACTAGGATCCTTACCACGTTTTACAAATCATCAGTTTTAAAGTGATGTGTCTATAAATTCTAAAATAAGATTTTAAACCCTGATACATCATATGTATATATAATATATGGGTGTGCATGAGTCAGTACACATGCATTTGACCCCCCAAACATAACTATTAATAGTCTGCTGTTGACCAGAAGCTGGAGAACACAGTCAACACATATTTTGTATGTCATATGTCTTTTATACTGTATTCTTATAATGAAGTAAGCAAGAAAAAAGAAAATGTTTTTTCAAATTGTCTCAGATCTCCAAAACTTTTTCCAATATATTTATTGGGAAAAAATCTGCATATAAATGGACCCGGGCAGTTGAAATCCATATTGTTCAATGGTCAACTGTACAGATTTTAGATACGCATACACAGTCACACATATATGTGCACCTCTGTATCTCAGGGAAACTGGCAGTATCTGACGTAAACACATACTTGCTAGTGCTATTGATATGTAAAGGAGGACATGACAGGGAAGAAAACGAAAGGAGAACATTGTGATCCAAACCTATGCTAGCTGCTTTATATATATTACTTTATTTTGTTTCATTTTTTAACACCCATGCTAAGAAGATATTTTATACAATTTTAGTGATGAAAATTTTGAAGGCAGAAATCTTAATATGTTCAAGGTCACTTAACTAGGATGTGGCACACATATATGTGTCCCAGGTATCTATTGCTGTGTAACAAACCACCCCAAATTTAATGGATTAAAATGGCAGCCATTTCATTATGCTTACAATCCACAGAATTGAAGAATTCCAGGCAGGCTTGTCTGGCTGCTGCTTCTGCTCCACGTGGCACTGACTGGGATTTCTCAGCGGTATTCAGTTGGCCACTGGGCTGGGCTGGAGGGTCCAAGAAGGCTTCACCACTCAGACATCTAACACTTTGAGGTGAGGGCTGGCTGGAAGGCTGGGGCATCTGTGCAGGCAATATCTCCCAAGAAGCCTCTGCAGCAAGGTGGTAAGAATTCCTGCATGGCAGCTCAGGGGTCTAGGAAGCCAAGGCAAAAGCTGTCAGCCCTATGAAAGGCTGGCCTGGAAGGGGCATAGTGTCACTACCACTGTCCTCCATTATCAAAGCAGCCACAGAGCAAAGGGTTGGAAAATAGAACCACTTTCAGTGGGAGAGTGTCATAGAATTTGTGGACCTCCTTCCTCTTGCACGCTCCACCTCTGGCCTTGCTTTATTTACACTCCCTCCATACACACACAACACGCTGAGGCCTCTCAGGAGTCCCCTAAAATTCCATCATCCCAATCGTGTCCAAGTGAGGATGAGGGGACTCGTCTTTGGGGACATATCCCCTGGATCTGAAGGCCTGTGAACTAAACAGACAAGCCTGCAGCCTCCCACACGCCAGCAAACAAGGGTGAGACAGGGACCGGCTGACCCCAGCTGACACGTTCCCACGGAGAGGGGAGTGGGGACAGAGAGCCATGGTCCATGACCACGTGAGATCCAAGTAGGCCCATGTGTCCAATTCCTTGATCAGGACCCACTTCTGCTCCCTGACTTCTTCCTAGCTCTTGCTTCGAACCTCTCAGTGATCCTCAAGAGGAAGAAATGGCCCAGATTTGCAAGTTAGTGGGTGGGATCCCAGCCTGCTTCCCTCCAGAGAAGGGTGGGAGGAGGAGCACCAGTCTGAGTCCAGCCAATATAATTATCTTATAAAATTTGTGCTTTGAATGCTATCAGCTCATTCCATTAACCATAGCCACACTGACCTTCCTCTCTGCAGCAGGTTGCAGACATGTTGTTTACATTCTAATGAGTAGGGCCCAGGGAACAATAATGATCACAGAAATAAAATAGGAGCCCTCAACTTCTAAAATAAGGGTATTAGGATCTGTCTTACCCTATTATGGGGACTTCATTATGAGGAAAAGAAACTGTATGTTATCACGCTCTGATAATCTAATAATAATATGAAAATATACGAAAAAAAATTTTTTAGACAACTTGAATTATTTCAAATTCTGGTTCTACCTAGCTCTAGCCCTGCGAGCCTGGGCAAAATACAACTAGTGGGCTCACTTTGGGGCACACGCGATCGCATGCAATACTGGCAAGAAGCCACTAGATGGCAATCTCTTACACAAAATTTTTCCATTGCCATTTCAGACATAAAACAGTATCTGAAATTAAATATAAGATGCCACTGAAGTTAAGAGGCTATTTTATAATAATAATGTCACTCACACTGTCTAAAATGGACCCTTTTCAAATTCTGCCTCTGCCTAGCTCTAGCACAGTGATTCTGAGAAAAATACAACTACTTAACAGGGCTCACTTTGGGACTGAAGCAATCGCAGGCAATACTGCCTAGAAACCACAAGATGGCAATCTTTTACACAAAATATTTTCCATGCCATTCATAAACAGTATCTAAAATTGAATTTAAGATGTCACAGAAGTTAGGATACTATTTTATAATAGTAATGTGGCTTACACTGTCTAAAAATGGATGCTTATCGATTCTGCCTGTGCTTAGCTCTAGCTGGACGGCTCTGAGAAAAATAACTACTACTGGGCTCATTTTTGGACGGAAGCGATGGCATGCAATACTGCCAAGAAGCCACAAGATGTCACTCTTTCGCACAATAATTTCCATGCCATTCAGACATAGAAGAAACACTACCTAAAATTAAAGATGTCATTCAAGTTAAGATGCTATTTTATAATAATAATGCGCCTTACAATGTCTAAACATGGACCCTTTTCAAATTCTGCCTCTTTCAAGCTTTTGTAGGGTGACCATGAGAAAAAATACAACCCCTTACTGGGCTTACTTTGAAACTTAAGTGATCCTATGCAATATTGCCAAAAGCCACTAGGTGGCAATCTTTTACACAATATTGTCAATGCCGTTCAGACATACATGAAACTATATAAAAATTAACATCACTGAAGTTAAGATACTATTTTATAATAATGTGGCTCACACTGTATAAATGGACCCTTTCCAAATTCTGCCTTTGCATAGCTCTAGCTGGCCACCCTGAGAAAAATACAGCTACTTAACAGGGCTCACTTTGGGACTGAAACCATCACATGCAATACTGCCAAGAAGCCACAAGACGGCAATCTTTTACAATATTTTCCATGCCAGTCAGACATAGAATAGTTTATGAAATTGAATATAAGATGTCACTGAATTAAGATGCTATTTTATAACAGTGTGACTCATGCTGTCTAAAATGGACCCTTTTCAAATTCTGCCACTGCCTAGCTCTAGTCAGATGACCCTGAGAAAAATACTACTTACAGAGCTCACTTTGGGACTGAAGCAATCGCATGCAATACTGCCAAGAAGCCACCAGGTGGCAATCTTTTATGCATTTTTTCCATGCCGTTCAGACATAGTTTGAAACACTATCTGAAATTGAAATTAAGATATCACTGATGTTAAGATGCTATTTTATAATAGTAATATGGCTCACACTATCTAAAATTGAAACCTTTTCAAATTTGGCCTCTGCCTAACTCCAGATGGGCAACCCTTAGAAAAATAACACCCCTTACTAGGTTCACTTTGGGACTGAAGTGATCACATGCAGTACTGCCAAGCAGCCACTAAGTGGCAGTCTTTCACACAAAATATTTTCCATGCCATTCACACATAGATTAGTTTCTAAAATCAAATTCAGGTTAGGATGCTATTTTATAATAATATTGTGGCTCACACTATCTAAAAATAGACCCTTCTCATATTCTGCCTCTACCTAGCTCTAGCTGGGCAACCCGGAGAAAAAGAACACTGCTTACTGGGCTCACTTTGGGATCAAAGCGTTTGCATGCAATAATGCCAGAAAGCCACTAGATGGCAATAGTTTCCGTGCCATTCAGACAGAAGAAATAGTATCCAAAATTGAATTTAAGATATCACTAAAGCTTTTAAGATACTATTTTATAATAATAATAATGAGCTCACAGTATCTAAAATGAACCCTTTTCAAATTTGCCCTCTGCCTAGCTCCAGCTGGGTGGCCCTTAGAAAACAACCCTTACTGGGTTCACTTTGGGACTGAAGCGATCACATGTAATACTGCCAAGGAGCCACTAGATGGAAATCTTTTACACAATATTTTCCATGCCATTCAGACATAATAAAAACAGTATCTAAAATTTAATTTAAGATATCACTGGTTAAGATGCTATTTTATAATAATAATGTGCATTACACTGTCTAAATGGAACCTTTCCACATTTTGCCTCTATCTTGCTCTAGCCGGGCCATCCTGAGAAAATACAACTATCGGACTCACTTTGGACTGAAGCAATTGCATGCAATACTTCAAAGAAGCCACTAGATGGCAATCTTTAACACAATATTTTCCATGATATTCAGACACAGAATAGTCTCTGAAATTGAACATAAGATGTCACTGAATTAAGATGCTATTTTATAACAATGGGGCTCACACTAAAAATGAACCCTTTTCAAATTCTTCCTCTGCCTAGCTCCAGCCAGGCAACTATGAGAAAAATACGACTACTTAACTGGACTCACTTTGGGACTGAAGGAGTCACTAGCTAGCAATACTGCCAAGAAGCCACTAGATGGCAATATTTCACACAATATTTTCCATGCCATTCAGACATAGACGTAATAGTATTTAAAACAGAATTTAAGATGTCACTGAAGATGCTATTTTATAATAACAATGTGCATTAAACTGCCTGAAATGGACCCTTTCCAAATTCTGCCTCTGCCTTGCTGTAGGCAGGCCACCCTGAGAAAAATACAATTACCTATTGGACTCACTTTGGGAATAGGGTGGTCACATGCAATACTTCAAAGGAGCCACTAGATGGCAATCTTTTACACACTATTGCCCATGTCTTTCAGACATAGAAGAAACACTAAAACTGAATTTAAGATGCTATTTTGTAATAATAATGTGGCTCACAGTGTCTAAAATAGACCCTTTTCAAATTCCACCTCTGCCTAGTTCTAGCCCCACAGTCCTGAGAAAAATACAGCTACTTACTGGGCTCACTTTGGGACTGAAGCAATCACACGCAATACTGCCACGAAGCCACTAGCTGGCAATCTTTTACACACAATATTTTCCATGACATTCAGACATAGAACACTATCTAAAATTGAATATAAGATTTCACTGAAGTTAAGATGCTATTTTATAATAACAATGTGGCTCACACTATCTAAAATGGACCCTTTCAAATTCTTCTGCCTAGCTCTAGCCCCGCAATCCTGAGAAAAATACAACTACTTAAAGGGCTCACTTTGGAAATGTAACGATTGCCTGCACTACTGCCAAGAGGCCACCAGATGGCAATATTTTCCATTGCCATTCAGACATTGAAGAAACACTAAAATTGAATTTAAGATGTCACTGAAATTAAGATGCTATTTTATAATAATAATGTGGCTCACACTGTCTAAAAATGAATCATTTTCAAAATCTGCCTTGCCTAGCTGTAGCTGGACGACCCTGAGAAAAATACAACTACTTTCTGGGCTCACTTTGGGACTGAAGCAATCGCATGCAATATTGCCAATAAGCCACTAGATAGCAATCTTTTACACAATGTTTTCCATGCCATTTAGACATAAATGAAACAGTATCTAAAACTGAATTTAACATATCATTGAAGTTAAGATGCTATTTTTTAATGATACTGTGGCTCACACTGTCTAAAATAGACCCTTTTCAAATTCCACCTCTGCCTAGTTCTAGCCCCGCAATCCTGAGAAAAATACAACTACTTACTGGGCTCCCTTTGGGACTGAAGCGATTACACGCAATACTGCCACGAAGCCACTAGGTGGCAATCTTTTACACAATATTTTCCATGCCATTCACACATAGAAGAAACAGTATCTAGAATTGAATTTAAATTGTCATTGAAGTTAAGTTTAGTTGAAAGATACATCAAAAATTTTATAGTTATAATGTGGTTTACATTGTCTAATGTTGACCCTATTCAAATTCTCCCTCTGCCTTGTTCTAGCCAGGACATCTTCAGCAAAACTGCAACTACATGATAAGCTCCCTTTGGAAGAAATGTGTGCATGCAATACTGCCAATAGGCTACTAGATGGCAATCTTTCCTGTCTTTTACTACTTCGAAATCCATTCACTAACAGTTCTTGAGCACTTAACACATGCCTGTCCTATTTTATGTACTTGATGTATGTTGGTGCATTTAAACCTGTGAATAATTATTTGAACCTGTACTAGTACAGAAGCACAGTCTAACCAACCCGGCCCTTGGGAGGAGGTGGGGAGGTGCTGATTCAGATGACTTCATTCACATTTCTCAAGCAGGGTCAGGTGTATGCTGGCTCTTTGTTACTAACAGCAAAGCCAGCTTAGTAGCCCAGCACCAATAGCTGTTATGCCTTAATGGATTCTTATTAAAAATACTGTTTTGTCTATGTTTTAATGGCATAGAAAATATTGTGTAGAAAAACCAAGGCCTTCACAAAGCTGAGTGGAAAATGAATTCAGAAGAGTCAAGTTTTGAATGTCAACAAATTTTAGGAATTTATTTAGCCTATATTTTCCCTTTATACTGGCATAAGAGTGATATCTGATTTTTGAAAAGCTATGTGATTAAATGTAAAGGAACTATTATAGTAAGAATAAAATGAATTCAAATTGATGAGAAATGCAATATCATAGTTTAATTTACAACATTATTTCTTTTAGTGGACTGTAAAAAAATGTGGCTTACAATCAATAGCATCTGAAATGCAATGAAATTCTGTAACTTCTCATTTTGAAATAAGGTTTTTATCAACACTGATGGCTTAATTTGTTGAAATGGATCATAGGTTTGATAAAGATTTGTCCTTTATTAGAAAGCAGCAAGAACTGCAAAATAATACTGTACCAGGGTAATTTGTCAAATTATAACATTATAAGGTCTCTGCTGTGGAAATACTATGTTTGTTTCTAAGCCTTAATCTGGAAGTGTTTAAGCTTTGGTCTTCCTTTACAGGGATAATAAAACAAAACCAGAAGCTAACCTCACCTCAAAAACAAATTCCAAAGGGCCTCCTATCCAACAATTAATTATAACTACAGGGCCAGTTAACCTTTACAAAGCTGTCTCAGGGTTATTAAAAATCCTCCAGTATTGGTCTCTTTTGAGTAACAAAAGTTCTTAATTTTTAATATTGTATAATTTACCCATTTTTCCATTCTGGTTAGTATTTTTGGTTCTAAGAGATCTTTGCCTACCTCCCAACCATGAAGATCATCTCCTGTGTTTTCTTCAAGAAGCTTCAATGTTTTTCCTTTAATATTTAGATTTACAGTTCACTTGAAATTGATTTTTGTGTATGAAGTGTGACATAGATGATCAAGTTTTTTTTTAATTTCCTTAAGTCATACAGTTGGTTTTGCACCAATATTGAAAAGACCATCTTTTCACCAATATCTGCCAAGTCAACTTTGCAACAATCAAACATCCGTATACTTAGGGATCTGGTTCTGGCTTCCCTATTATGTTCCTCTGGCCTATATTAGTATCAGTATTATATTGTCTTACTTACTGTAGCTTTATAATGAATTTGATGTCTTTAAGAGTATTGTTGGACATTGTCATAAATATTGTTGGAGAGTAATTATTGCAATTTTTTCTGTGTATTTTCTATCAGTAGCTGTGAAAGCTATGTTAAAATCTTCCAGTATGATTTCAATTTGCTTATTTCTTCTTTGAGTCAGTTGTTTTCTAGTTCTAGATATAAATATATATAGTGCTTTCTTTGAAACACAAGTTTAGGTTCCTTTTTTGGACTAAAATAAACTCTTTAATATTTACACGGTTATTTCTGAGTTGTAAAAATGATCTCCTCCCTGTGTTGGGTGATCCCTGTATCCTGGCAGACAGAAAGCAGGAGAACATGTTTTCTCCCATCTGCAGTAGAAACCTTAGCAGTAAATATTAACCACCCCAGGTATGTCAAAAACAGATGTACCCTTTTATTTCTGAAACTATGTTATTGGTGCCAATAAATTTAGAATTTTCATATCTTCTAGTAACATGGCCCTTTAATTTTTATAAAATGGCCATTTGTTACCTCCACTAATGCTTCTTGCGTTAAAGTCTACTTGGTCTGATATTATAAAAGCTGCACCAACTTTCTTTTCACCAGAATTTATCTGTACATTTATATTCAGCATCTCGCATCTCTATATTCCTATGTTTAAACTGTCTTTGGTTAACAATAAACAGTTGTGGCTTACAGCTTAAACTCAGTGGGGATTAAATTTGGTTCTCAGAGCAGACTGGGCTGGGGGCTCCAGCAAGCCTAGATCACCTTAATCCAATCAGGAATTAAGCAGATGTAAATCTGGGCTTTAGTCTCTGCCAGACTGGTCTCCTTCCAATTCACCCCACCTCCGTGGTTGTTTATTTAGCGCCTTACTTTTCCAGTACTCTGGTGGTAGTGAGTCTGAAACAATCTAGTTTAATACTTCTATTGTTGGAAGTAGGACTAAGGGAATTTTTGCCGTGAAATACTGCACAATGTGTGCTATAAATCACCACTCATCTCCCAAAACAATGTTCAGTAAAACACACATTTTCCCCTAATGCTTTAATGCAGGAATAATCCACTAATGCTTTATGGTGAAAACAGGGTTGCATCCTGCTTCATGGTCAGCTTGAGACAAAAACAGGTTTCCAACAGGGACAGGTACGTGGATTAGAAGCATATTCGGAGTGTACACACACACACACACACACACACACACACACACACACACACGAGGCTAAACTCAAAGTGTCCGTATGAAAGAAACGAGCTACTGAAGTACATTAAATAACAAAGATAAACATTCTAATCCCAAACTGAATTTATTAGCGACCTTGAATTCACAAAGATTATGAGCTCTGAAACACAATAGATATATTTCCATTAAGCACAGCTGAACCTTTGGCTATAATAAAGACGAAAACACATTTTTTCATTACAAGGAGGAAAGTATTGTGTGCAGAGAGGTTCCACAGAGAGTTCTGTTGTTCGTTCATTTTGCTTTGTTTTTTGTTACATTTGGCTGAGCTGCTCTTTAAGACATCAAACTATTATATAGTCCTCCAGCAGTTCTTAGCACATTATCATCTAAAATCATTGTCCTTAACCTCAATCTCAGTTGGGAGGTATGAACCAAAGAATTTAGGTCTAATTTTATAAATGATTGGCATTAAAAAATAGCATATTTTCAAGGTAATCACTTTCATTTGTTTATTCTTTTTTATGTGGATGGTAAGGAAATACACGAACAGTTGTGCATGAAAACATGTGTTGCCTGGAAATGCCATCCCTTCAGGTGGACGACACCAAGGTCGAGAGCCATCTGACAGAGCCCCCTACCTGCACTCCAGATATGTGACTTCTAAAGGGCAGCATCTCTTTGGAGTATTCATATGACAGACCTATTTTCAGTAATGTCATAGCTTTTGCTCAAAACATCCCTTTGTTTCAGTCTTTCCTATCCAGGATGGCTTTGGAAATAAACGTACTTCTTACGCTTATTAGCAGTGATGTGTGGTAAACCAACTCTCAAAAAAAAAAAGACACATTAGTCCTGACATGGGCATGTTAGATTTGCAGGGTGGAAATACTCCCTCCTAGGCTGGCTTCAGACTATCATTGTGGAACTGGAAATAGATAAACATAATTGTCAGAAAGTGCAATCAACTCCAGCACAGGACCACCTAGGGGGAGGGAGGGATTCACAGACAATCACAGTAACACCTACTTTTGCCTCTAAGTAAGTGTGGTCACCACAGTATGCGGAATTGACTTACCATTACAAAACTCCATTCTGATCTCAGTAAGCCTCTTCAATGGTTCAGAAGCAGAACTTTTGCTCAAAATCTCCTCAGAATTGGGATACATTGCCCATTTGTAAAGAGTAAGCTAAAGTCAGGCTTTTAGGAGCTTTGAGGGTTAAATTAAGAGCCTCATTAAGTCCAAGATTACACTCCACCATGAGGTCAGGAAAAAAACAAGAGGATCAGGAGAAGAACTTCAGTAGAGTCACAACAGAGAAGGAGCACAGAAAGACAACACTGGATATAGGGTGACAGCCCAAGGTCCTCTTTGTCAGCCCAAACGAGATGGCATGTATGTGAGGCAGCCTGTTAGGATAGGCACAATGCATGTTTACATACATCAGAACTCAGTACTTGTCATGAATCGTTCTTTTACATCTTAAATAGGGTCCCAGAATTTTTTAGTGTAATTTTTATATGCTCCAATTAAAAAAAAATTTCATTGTAAGGAATTGAAGTTGGTGATTAACTTTAAAATTGTCACTTGAATGAATCTTTAACAAATAGTTCATTATTAGATTTTTTTTACATCTTCCAAATTATAACAATATGTTAGAAATCAAGCAAGAAATATCCAAAATATTCAATGTTATGTAAAGGAAATATACTCATTAGATAAGCATGAATGTAAGAGTCTGGCAAGGATTACAGTAGTCAACATTTAATTATAAGGCTTCTTCTAAACCCTTAAGTGAAACACCTAATTAAGAAAATGCTAATGTGCAGGTACATCCTCTCCCTGGCGAGGGCCATACCTAATTGTTGTTCTCCATTTTTTTTGATTAAGACAATGCTTCCTAATTATCTGCCTTACTAGTATGAATATTTGATTTGCTATGAAATATACATGAAACAATTTATAAGAAACACATATATAGTGAATTAGAAGAGAGTTGACAAAACTAAGGCTTTATTCTAAGAAGTCATGGCTTAATTATAAAAGTTATTTGTTATCTGTACTTCAAAATGGACAAAGCTAAGCTTTAACTTTGGTCTTCTTATCCAAATTAGTAGGCATGTTATTCTGAAGAAGATACTTTTAGATTACTTATTAATATGATTTTTAGTTTTCAAATTTATTTTTATTGGGAAGAGAATAACTTCTTAAAGTCAGTTTGTTCCAGGAAAAACACCACCGATTGCCTTAGAAGTAGATTTTAATCCTTATTACCATCTTAAACAATTTGTTAAAAACCCTTGGTTACATATACGTGTGGGTAATACAGACTGACTGCCTGGATTTGACTCATATTTTACACATATTAGCCCTACAGAATTACACAATTTCTCTTCTTGGAGCCTCAATGTCTCCATCTGTAAAATGGAAATAAAATACCTACCTTGTATGTTTGTTGGGGGGACTCATAATAATGTGCAGCATTTGGTAACTAGTAGCCATGTAAATACGAGCTGTTATTTCAAATGCTGAGAAATTTGACTTTATAGAATAGTACGCATTTGAGCAATGTTCACATCAGTCAACACCCTTACAACAATGCTACAACTAGTGAGTAAAACAAAAGCCTGATTAAGGTAGATGTTCTATTGAGAATATATCACCTTCTTCTTTAAAATATATGTCATAAACTAAAGTTAAAGTTCCTTAGGATTTCTTTTTACACATTAGTGTAGCAATGACATTACTGTTGTTCCAGGGAGAAGGGTTCATTTTATTAAGTGTAGACTCTTAGTTCAACTAAATTAGGAAGTCTTGCAGATATATGAATGGTTTCTAAGGCTTCACTGTTCAATGTTATAATTTGAATCAAATTCTGCATTTTAAAATAAATTCCCTATTTTAACCTTTTATACATCTAGTGACATTCTCCGAAATATAATTATTAGCATTAAAATGTGACGTAAATCATGAGCTTCCGAGGTGGGGTTCTGTCCTCATTCTATCACTGGCATTCCAACAGATCTAGGCTGACAACGATCCTAAGAGGAATACCTATATACATAAGCACATGAGAAGAACATTTTTTTTAGTTCAACTTAGCCTTAATCATCTTTTATTAAACAACAGTAGGGAGGCCTTACCTTGACTGTTTTTCTTATCACTGCCAAAGCCCATCCACTTCTTTTCCAAGTTCACAAATGAGTATTTAATTATTTCAAAGGCTTTCTTTAGTTTCTGTGCTTTATGATACATGGTGTCTTCACTGATTATTTCTACCTCTCAAGAATAAGGAGGCAACTTTTGAATTTTTTCAGTATGTATCTAGCAAATAGTACTTGTTGATTTGTTGAATGAGTATTTAATAATTATTCATACGTATATAAATAATAATTTAGTAATTTGTAGCATACAGTACTTAATGAATCATGTTCTATTTAATTTAATATTTTAATAATTTAATACCTAATATTCCTAGAACCATAGAATGTTCAGATAAATGTTTGTCACAAAGCAAAACACTTCTTCCTATGAATTGTACAGTTATTTATATCCAAAGAAGTACGTTACTTGGCTGTTGTTGAATTAAACAACTACCCACACTGCACTGGTGAGGGGACACCGGAGGGGAGGGACCCGTAGTGGACTATACTAAAACGCTAACCAATGGTTTTCCCCCTAGTGTTTTCATTTTCTTTTGTCCTCTCCCACACTGAATTATCCAAAGCTTTTTCACCTATTGCTTCAGAAAACTGAGAATGGGGCAGGTTTTTTCACTTGGTTTTTATAAATACAGGTTGACAATGAATGCATAGCAATAAACTGTACTTTATACAAAAAACGCTTATTTGGGTGATACATAAAAATCTATTTAAATTGAGAATTATAAACTAATTAGTAATAGCTGTTTCTTGCATGTTTATGTGCCAGCTATCACAGGGAAAGTTTGTACATGTTATCTCTTTGACTGGGCATTATAATTAAATCTTTTTATTATAACTCCCATTTTATGGATAGGATGGTTAAGGAAGATACTCAAGGTGAATTCTTAATTGGTATTTTATTCTTAGCATTCTCAGAAAAACTATAAAGTGGGATAGGAATAAAAGTCAGTCTGAGTTCACACCTATGCTCTAAAAACTATACCAACTTCAATTACCTATTACAATTTTAGAACTCTCGAAGTTTCAGATCCCACATCATACGATCATGGAATACCTGGCACATATCAAGTATAATACACATTAGCTATTACATTAGAAAAACTTCAAAGTGTGTTCTCCCGATACACAGCAGAACGTGTAACTATTAGGTCAGATATAATTTTTAAGATTTGAGTATAATAAAACGACCACCTAAGACAATAAGAGCAGAATTGTTTTCTTGGGTTTAGGCAAATGCTAGAAACAGACAACCAAGTCAACTCATTACTGTTTTTAACGAACGTAATGGTCATATGACTATAATAGCAAGTAAGAGTCCTGTGACGATTGTCTGCTGAGCTCACCATTTATCCCTGCGGAAACGCAAAGTCCCAGGAGGCAGTTTACTAACCTGGGGAAAACTCCAAGACAACCAAACAAAAAGGCCCAAGGCGACAAGTATCCCTAAAGAAAGACACTGAAATTGCCTCTAGATTTTTATGAGATCAAGAACCCATGAAAGTGGATTATATGGGGAAGAAAATATTTTCATTAATTCATTCAATAAATTGGATTAAATGCCTGTGGTGGGTACGCTTTGCCTTAAATGTTACAGGACAAAGAGTTTGGAGTCTAAAAAGGATGTAAGATGTGAACATAAATCACAGGATAACAAGGTAGGTGTAGGCAAGAGCTGGACAAAGCATGTACTGTGTGTGATGCGACTGATAATTCTGCATTGTCTCTAAGAATTAAAACTTAAAAGTTCAATCCCAGGGTGGCAAATACATATTTCTTCAAGGCACTATATGGCAATCAGTGGTAATACTAACTACGGTACCCTTTATCTTCTGCGAGTTGTGCAGGGGAAACAATGACAGACTACAGTGTACCATGACCTGGGCTCCCAAATAACTGAAATGAAAGATGTCATTTATTATGGTCCTATGAGGAACAGCAATGAATTATTTTTTTCTGTCACTCTTCTCTTCACCTGGAATGTATCCTTTAATGAAACATGCTTTCAAGTCTCATTTCTGTGCCAAGAATCAGACAGTAACCACAGATAACATTTGAAAAGCACTTTCCTATGTGTTCAGCACTTAAAATATTATTTCAATTAATTTTTGGAACATCCCTATGAGGAAAGTGTTATTTCATCTGCATTTTGTCAAAGCGGAGAACCTACAGTTTGCAAGACTGGGGAACGTGCCCAAAATGACAGAGCCAGCAAATGGGTTGAGACTGGAATCCAGCTCACCTGGTTCCTGGCCCCCTAGACGGCGCCCCACACCACCCTGCCTCAGCAACGGAGGACTGAGTTGGTAGGTAAGTCCCTGCATTCATTTTATTGCCAGCCAGGAGAACAAGCCCAGCAGTTCCTGCAATATTTCCACACTAGAATGACTAACAGTGGAACTTGATTCCTCAAAAAAGCAGTAATTCCATGCCAATTGCTGTAATTTATGGAACATAAATACTTCCTGACCACATGAAGTTTACACTCTACCAACATTCATATATAGCAGTTATTTATCCACCTGTCTCATGCACTGTTAGAAGTCCTTAATTTCCAGAACAGAGAGTAAGACGTTTTGCAAAGTGATAATAGTGTAGTTCAAAGCAGAGTGCAAATGGAGGCAGTGCAGAGGGTGGGGCAAGGCTGGGAAGCAGTGCAAAGGAGGCACAAAGAACAAATGCGATGCACTGGGGCGTGTAGGCCAGAAGGAAAGTGCTGCATCACCCATCTGGGGTGCAAGAGAGGGAGGTAATGATGAGAAGCAATACCCTCCACATGCGGCCACCAGTGAGCCCTGGGGAATGAGAAGGGCCGTGGGTCAGAGATCAGAACTCATGCAGCTGTGCAGCGCCTTAGTGGGGGAAAAGGCTCTGAAATGAAAGAAAGTTTGCATTTGCCTCATCCAAACTGATTTTCCCAAAAAGCTTTAACAAAGGCCAAGTACTGAATCAGAATGTAAAATGCAAGGGTTTTCTTTAAAAACAAACAAACTGTGAACTAGGATTTACCTTTGCAACTGAGTGCAACGGTCTTAAAATTAGAGCAATGTTTCTCAAGGATTGGTTTACATTCCTTTCACTCTCTTTTTCAACTTATTCCTGCTTTAACCACCACCCACTCTCCACATTCCTGGGCCTTAGAAAACCACTTGATTTTATTATTAACTGAGAGGGCTAATACTTAGTAGTAGCAATCTGCAAACTGGTAGGTGAGGTGGCAGTTGTATACTTTAAGTGCACTGTTGAATAAAGTGTTTATTCAAGGTTACAAATAGTCACCTCAGAAATGGGAAAAAAATCCACACCTGGGTGCAAAAGCTCTGTAGTATTGGAGGAAAACCACCTTAATTCTTTCTTCCTTTTCCCCTTCTCACTTGGTAAATAAACTTTATGACTAAAAAAGGAATGAGGTATGAAAGGAAGAGAGTGAACATTTGTGTATCTAAAAAAGAAACTTGGTGTAAGAGTGCAAACACAGATAATCAGAAAGATCTCTGAACGCATGTATCTGCATATTATTTCTCACAGCAATTTTGTAAAGTTCAGTGTCTGCACTTCCAGTACAATTGGATACGTTTGTTAATGTGAAATAATGACTTCTCTTAATCATGCCAGATACAGTGCATTAGTCTTTTTCAAGGTATTGAACATGATTGGGCAATACGAACATGGACTAAGATGCCTAAGAACTGAAACCAAGATCAGTTCTTTCACTGGCCACACTAAAGGTCTCCGAGCCTGTATGTACAAAGCAGTAGGACCTGTGTGCTGTGAGCACACACCTTGCAGGACAGAACCCTTTTGATTAAATCCATTCTCCTTCAGGTAATATCACAAAAAAAGCTGCCCTCTTTCCTCCCTCCCTCAGCCCTGCAGTCCTGGAGACTGCTGTCCATTCCTGCCCCGCACTAATGAAGAGCCACCCCCACCCAAACACCCCCCCCCACCCCCACCTGGAGCTCCAAAGACTGTGAGGTGGAGCCCTGTTAACCCTCCCTGGCCTTGCACTGAAGGAATCTCAGCAAAGGGGGGCAGCACCCACTGCATCCAACTAGAGAGTGGGAGAGTGACTGCAGAGAGGAGGGAGCCCAGGAAGGGCATTTAAACTCTCTCAGCAAAAATAAAAATTTTAAGACTTAAGGGATAAATTAAGCACATGTGGCAAAATCTTTATTGTTGTGGTATCTGATGTGAACAGGGGAATCCTGTTCTACCCTTTTTGAGTGTTTGCAAAATTTACAGCAAAAATCCAAAGTAATCCCAGCTCAACCAGTTTAAATTCTACCATTTTTGTGAAATAAAGCTGCCATCTTAAAGCTCCTGAAAAAAATAAAAAATAAAAACACTTAGACTAGTTTAAGGTCAGTGTGTAGATCTGTTTTGTTGTAAGACATTAACTGCATACATGTTGAGGACTGGTAGCCAGTAACAAAGGCCTCATTCCTGAGGCACAGGGATCCTGGCCTCTTAGCCAAATGCCACTAATTTCCCTTAGGGGGAAAAATTATCAGTTGAGTAATGTATTTCGCAATATGTTTTAAATGAAAAGGAACAACTTAATCTTACTTAACTGCTTACTTTAGAACTGAGATGGCATCCAGTTTTGTGGAAATGTAGTTATTTAAATTATGAATGGGTTAGAATCACTCTTAATGCAAAAAGGTCTCCAGTCCATTTTTTTGAGGGAGGGGTGGAGGGTGGAGCAGACCTGAGACAATTCTTCCCTCACTGGGTTCTAATGCAGAAATCATCCGCCAGTGGGCCCTGCCCGTCTGTCTTTGACCAGTTTCACTGTTTTCTTGTAGGAGTCAGAAGGCTAAACATTTCTGTACCCATTTAAGTATAGCTACAGTTCTGCCTATCAAAAAGTAAAATTCACCTTAATTCTAAAACACATATTTTGTAGGAGGAATGTTGACATCACTGCTGTGGTGCTGAAGGGACAGTGAGTGTGTGTGTGACGGTTCCTGCAGTTCCCAGGGAAACGGATCCCATAAAGTCAGCGGATAATTCTGGGGGACCACAGGTCCCGGGAGCGAGAACTCAGGAGCTCCAGGGTTTATGATCAGACTGTGTCCTGAGCAGTACAAATTCCACTTGTGTCAGATGACGTTATGCGCATGTAAATTAACTAGATGTCGCACAAAGAAAACTCATCCCACTTGGGATAAGAATTGGGGCCGAACCTTACAACACTGGGAGGCACAGTGCCTCACCATTTCTTAAAATCCTAGGTGCTAATGTATGCATTCGGCTACGCTGCACTTCCACCATATTCCGCATCGGGACGTTCAAATGCCTTAAGAAAACCAGATTACCAAATGATCTAAGTGCCCGCGCTACGGCTAGAAGAGCAAACTTCTGCCCTCCTTTCCTTCGAGCCCTGCCTCATCCCCCCTCCTGCCCCGCCGGAAAACAGCAGAGGGTTACCTGCTGTTTGACCAAGTTGAGCAAAAGCAAGTCACCGCGTATGTTTGAAAAGCACACAAAGCCAGGCACGAAGGACCCGGGAAAAGTGCAAGCAGGGTCCCCAGGGGAGCCGGTGGAAGGTGCCGCGAAGCGCAGGCACGGTGGGTGTGGCGGGCGGCGGGGGAGCGGCCCGACCCCAGCCCGCCGCGGCCCTGCGGCTACTCACGCTTCTCCGCCGTCCTCCGGGTCGCTGTCCGAGGCCCGCTCCTCGCCGATGTCCGGCAGGGTGAAGAACAGCGTCTTGGGGGCCGGCCCGGGAGGCATTCGGGCGCGGGGCTCCCGCTCTCCGGGGCCGGGCTGGCGGGGCCGTGGGCTCGCGGCTGACCCGCTGCCGCCCGCGAGGCCCCCGACGGACGGCAGCGCGGCCCACACCCTCGGGCTGCCGGGCAGCGACAGGGGCGTCCCCGCGGCCGAGCCCCTGGGGTGGGGCGGTGGGCGTCCCCCCGCGGGGCGGGCGGGGAGTCGGGCGCCAGGCCCAAGAAGAGGGTCGGGGCCGCGGCCGCGCGCGGCGAGGGGCCCGCCGGGCCTGCGGCGCCAGCGCCCCCCGAGCGGGCCGAGGAGGCGGCAGGCGAGGGGACCGCCGGGGACGCCGTCGAGGTCTTGAAGATTTTGGCAAAGAGAGACCCGAGGTCCAGCACGGCCACCTTCATGCTCCAGCCTGGCAAACGCCGTCCCCGCTGCTGCCGGCGCCTCCCGACCGCGGCGAGCCGGGCTGCGGGGCTCCATGCACCGCCCGCAGGGACCCGGACGGGGCGGCCCGGGCGGGGGCCCGGGGCTCCGGTGTCTCCCCGCGCAGGAGCCTCTCCGGCGCTCAGCCGCACCGCCTGGCCGGCCTTCCCCGACGCCCCGGACCTCCGAGCAGCGCGACCCCGAGGGCCTGAGGGCCGGAGCCCACGCCGCTGCCAGGCCGCCACGGGCGGAGGGTGGGGACTCGGCCTCCGCCCACAGGAGCCTCCCCGACGGCCCTCGGGAGCGCGCAGGCGGTTGCTAAGCTAAACAGAAAGCCTGCTTAGCTCCCTGCTAATTGGGCCCCTGACTGCAGCGTGGGGCTGTGTCCGCGGTCTGTGCCCTGGCTCCTCTCCTAGATTGGTGCCTTAAAGGAACACTCTCCAATTTCTCCATCGCCCTCTGAGCCTCACCAGATTTGCAGAGCTCTGGGCTGAGGGTAAGGAATTGGAACACAGACCCAGGGAAGAGAACCCTGCTTCCACACATTCTGGACTTTCCAAGTCTGGCAAGACCAAATATGCCAGGGTCAGGGAGATGGCTAGCTCTCTGAGAAGAGGGAAGGGAAGGTTAATCAAAACGTGTATTAAGGTGAGAAGACTTGAAAGCCTCGCCCACTCCTCCCACCTCGGGCCACGCTCCAGCTGTGTCGCTTCCGGGCAGGGAAAGGAGATGGGTCTGGTAGTGAGTAAATTACCCAACATTCATGATTATATGCATTAGTCTTTTTCAAGGTATTGAACTGAATTCTAAGCCACAGTAAATTCTACAGGAACACCAAGCTTTGCATCTTCTTGAAGACGGCTAACCAATCTGCTCTTTAGGATACCCACATCCTGCCATGATTCCTCTTCTGCATCCAAGTACTACAGACTAACATGTGCTGAGCGCCATTCCACTTCAAGATTGTGTGAGCACTCAGATGTACCAAAAGGAGATGTTCTCTGCCCACGGTGTGGAATAACCAGCTTCCACATTTGGGAGAGGGAAAGGCATGCAGCTGTCCGCATGGAAAGCACCCGCACACAGTGAAGAATCAAAATGAGCAGAAGAGGGAGTAACAGACCAGTCTGAGCAGCAATGGGAACTAGAGGCAGAGGTCTCACTGGCAAGTCAGGGAAGCTGCGTCAACTCTAGCATCCTGCAAGGACACCAGAAGCAGGCTGGTAACGGGCTATGAGCCTTTCACATATTCTCTTTGCTTCTTCTCATCAGGTAGCCTCAGAGGTGCGTGAGTCCCATCAGAACAGTGCACCATTTCCATACAGCACTCCTGCTGGATGGCAAAGCTGTTTCCTAGAAATTGATCTGTTGGCCTGTTTCATAGGATGTTGATTCTGATTCATAAAACAATAAAATCCTCAGTACAAGTACAGATCATTTCTAGAGTAGGCACTCTCCATGCTGAAGCTGCTATTCATCTGACTGAGGCTGAAAATATGAAATCTCACTTGAAAGGACAGGCCAAAGGACGGCCATTGCCAGGAGAAACCTGATTGAACTCACCCAGGCCCCTGGGAGCAGCTCTTGTTTGCTGCCACCTCTCAGGGTTCTTGACTTTTCAGGCTTGGAAATCTGATAGGCCCAGGACCCTCACTGGTCTCTTAGGATGGAGACCTACTAACCTGACCCATAAAACACTGATGTATAAGCCCCAACGCAAATGTGTGAACTCATGCCCAACTGCAGAGTTGTCCTCTGCTCTTTCTCTCTGAGAGGAATTTCTGTTAAGACCAAATTGTTGAAAGATTGTGAGCATAGAATCAAAGCAGGGGAGTGAGTCATATATATAAATATTGCACATATAGGGGACATTAACCTGAAGAACCAGTCTTTCTTGAAAAACCCTACATGAATAGTGGGGTATTGACCCACCTGTCTTCAGCTCTCTAACTTTAGATTCCATTATTAATCATAGAAATATCTAAAATTAGAGATATTTACTTTAGATATTAAAGTAATATCTATGCACATGCTTTTTTTTAAGTATCATTGATATACAATCTTATGAAGGTTTCACATGAAAAAGACTGTGGTTACTACATTCACCCATATTATCAAGCCCTCCCCAACACCCCGCCTTACAGTCACTGTCTATCAGTGTTGTAAGATGCTGTAGAGTCACTACTTGTCTTCTCCATATGCTCATGCTTTTTTAAAGTATGTAGATACCAATAATTAGGCCACAGAAAAACTCATATACTTCCAGTTTGCAGCCTTGAGGGTATTCTGTGTGTTTGCCTGTGTCCTGTTATGGGTAGATTGTGTCCCCCCCCCACAAAAGATATGTAGATGTCCTAACCCTGGTTTGTGGGAATGTGACCTTATTGGGAACTAGGGTTTTTACAGATGTAATCATGTTAGGACAAGGCCATTTGGATGGGAATCTAATACAACTGCTGGACTCTTAAGAAAAGAGAACCATTATGAACACAAGAATACAGGGAGAAAGTCATGTGATGACAGAAGCAGCGATACGCAGCTGCAGGCCGAGAAATGTCAGGGATTGACAGCCACCACCAGAAGCTCAGAAGGACCAAGGAACATTTTTCTCTACAGGGTTCAGAGGGAGCGTGGCCCTGCTGACAGCCAGTAGCAACTTCTAGTCTCCAGACCTAGGAGAGAATAAACTCCTGTTGTTTAAATCACCCACTTTGGGGCATTTTGCTATGGCTGCCCTAGGAAATGAATATACTACTGGGGTATTAATTATTGAGGTACTTCATGATAGCAGTACCTTTACAAACATCTTCCGTGGGTGTATTTGCTCTAAAAGGATGGCTACCAATTCAAATGAGAACCATAACTGTCTCCAGTCTGCAGGGAGAATGACAGGAATCACACGAAGGATCAGGGAAGAAGTGTCCTGTGGTTAGGGCTGTGGATGTGACATGCTGGCCAGCCAGCCTCAGGAGGGAGGCCCAGTGAATGAATGGCTGATCCTTTTGTTTGAAGGTCCTTTGAGAATGACCTATAATTGCAAACATGATAAATAATTCTTAGCAAGGCACTGGTTCTTTCATACCCCTTGTTCATCCATCAGCAGTCTTTCAGACAGACGTCAGATGCTACCAGGCTTCTTTAATTACCAGCAGCACGCCATTCTCACAATGGCACCTGGCCCGGGGAGAGTAATGAAATCAAAGTAAATGCTGTAAATTGTTTCTAACTGTGACAGTGTTGATTTTAGATCAGATTTTAGATGAGATTTTATATTTAGATTTGGTATTAGAAATGCCAAAGCAGTGCTTTATGTGATAAAATTCTTCTGCTTATCTTGGTTAATGAAGAGTTTGATGAACTGGTTTTCTGGTGTGTATAATAATGCTTGTCTACGTCACTGAGAAAGCATTAGGAAGTTATGACCATGTTGCTATGAAGAAATATTATGTTTTGGAAACCTGGAAATTAAAACAAATAACCTGAGTAATTAATCTGTTTAAGAATTCAAACTGCCTCACTTTGCATGACACCAAGGCCAGGCCCTATAAAGAAAAATGCTATCAAATTCATTATAAAAATTTTCAAACTTCTGAACAATGAGAGACATTTGTGGGTTCAATAAGTATTTACTAAGCACCACAATGTAGACAGGGCAGTATGATAGACTTCAGAGCGGGACTTCCTAGGGTCCTACCATCTCTGCCACTGCTCAACACCTGAGCTTCTCGCTCTGTCTTAGTTTCTTCAACTGGGATCCAGCTGATGATAGGGGTTCCTGAGTCCAGTAACGGCACAGGGTAAGCTCTCGGGAGATGTTAGCTTTTATGCTATGTGATGCCAGGTTACATTGCATAGCCCGAGAAAATATCTGGAAGGAAATTATAGCTATGTTTACTCCCAAGTTTATTCACTTTTGTCCTATCTGAATGCTTTCAATAGGTGTGTGTTATTTTTTTCAATGACAAACACAATAAAACAAAACAGACCAAAACCTCAAAAGCCTCAGGCAAATTTTCTTAATATCTGGTTAAAGGCTCTGGATTCTACCAAGGGAAAAATACTAAAACAAGAACATCTTTGAGCTGATCAAAAGGCAGCTTTAGATCACAGAGATTAGTAATACATTGTAACGGAACCTCCGGGGTGCAGCGGCAGATACCCTAAACTAATCATCAGAAAGGGGGAAGTGTGAGCTGTCATGTTTTATAATCACAGAGGATCTCTCTCCTAGTGCTCGAGAAGGACTCCACTTTTCCTGAACATGTTGTGCCTTCTAGGGCTGTGAGGGATTAAAGAATTAATATGTGAAAGGACTTAAAAAAGTACCTGACACAAAATAAATGTGCTTACTGTTATTAATAACAACAATAACCGTGACTAAACCTTTGGCAAATGTTCATGGAGAATCTTCCCCTGGCCTTTTCCATGTCTGGTTAGAAAGTGCTCAGGGTGTCTAGTGGCGTGTCCTTTCATGGCTAGGGAGGCTGTGTCACAGTGGGAGATCAATGGCTTTGTGGAGCTGAGCTCACTTGGACTTGACTTTTGCACTTTCTTTTTGGGATTCCAGACAAGTCACTTGCGTCTGTGGCCTCAGTTCCCCCATCTACAATATCCTTTGTTCGTGAAACTGTTATGAATATTGAATGATATACTGTGCAAAGTAGGTAGTAGAAAAGAAACGGTTACTTTAAAAGTTCATTTGCAATTTGTGAAAAACATGGATGCACATTGCTGAATAGATTATACTGTCAGCTCAAAAGTCAGTTGAATATGACTATCATGTATCTCAGAGTGACATCTACAGAGTTCCCTCTAACACAGTTATCTGGGATGATGGTCAAAAACACAGATGTGAGCCAAACTTCATACTCAGATTTTTTGATGGTGATACTCAGGATCTGCATGTGTAGAAAACTACCCAGGTGAGTGCTAAGCCTGTGAAAGTTTTAGACCCATTTGTCTAGTTCTTAATGTCCATGAGTCCCTCTCCACTCAGCCCTGCTTATTTGCCTGGAAGGAGTGTGCCGGCCCTCATGTTCAAGGGCTGTGGAATGCGGACGTTTCCTCCCATTCTGACTTCCACCTGCCCGGCAATAATGATGCTCCCTGTGAGCGCTGCTCAGAGAACTTAAGTTTTCCTAGGCTTGGTTCCTCTGTGAAATTCCCTTAGGAGCTGGGAAGCACACACGCACCTCCCCAAGCCTACCTCCTTCCCCTAAGAGGGTTTGTTTTGTTTGTGCTTTTTGCTAAGCATGCCTCCACACTGAGGCATAACTCAGGGAGAACAGAGAGGAACCAAAAGCAGTTCGGAGGTAGATAAGAAAAGGGGTAGAAGGATGGAAGAGGCTGTACTGCGTGACCGGTGAGTCTGTCCTCACTGCTGCAGGGGGCAAACGGGCACCCCTGGACAATGTTCAACACAGAGGTGCCAGGATTAACAGGAACCCCGTCTCCTCACCACACCCCAGACCACTCCCCCAGTCCCTTCTGCGCCTATGTATAGACTCTGTGATCCTGTTCAGAGATCACGGGTGTTCCCTGAGGGAGGGGTCAGTCCCCTTCTGGCTAGGATCTGGGCAGGGAGTGCACACACTTTGAGGCCAGAGAATGCCAGGCGGGCCAGCAGAGACCAGGAGAGGCTGCGAGTCACTGAGCTGCCAGGCCGGGAGGCTGGCACTGCGACCCGGAGTCTAGAGGGACCCTCTGTTTCTTGCCCCTGCTTAGGTAACAGGCTTTCTTGGGGGAAGGACGATCTCCCTGGGCCCGGTGTTAGCCCAGCCAAGACGGCTTTACACCCAAACAACAGCTCTTCGAATGCCCTCAATGAAAGACAAAAATAAAACTTAAAATAATCATCTTTCTGGATAAGGACCAACTCACACAAACATACTATTTTATGGTACAGCAATGTACGGCCCGGGCATGTACTGCACCCCACTCGGCATCACTAACTGTACGGGAATACTTACGGTTGTGTTTAGCATCACCATTTTCAAGACCAGGAGTCAAAGAATCCTTGTGGGGTCACATGATGTGGCCGTGGCCGTCGCCTGAGTCGGTGACCGGGGGGACCTAGCACTGTTCCCACAAGCCAGTCTGCCAAGCGAACCTTCAGAATGAGCCTTTCTGCATTACTTTGAAGTCTGAGAATTGTTTTTCTAACATTTCCTAAGCAGAAATCCAAATAGCAGGAAAACACAAGTGTTTATTAAGAAATCAAAATGAACTGCAAATGTTTTCTGACCATGAGCCTGTACATTACAATAGTAGTTAGCATTTAACAGAATCAGCACTGGGATGGACACCTCTAAAATACAAAGCTTTTCAATTAAAAAAATACTGTAACTGAACTTTTAAAAATACGGGTACACCTTTACAATTGAAATAGCACTATACCCATTAAAACAATGGTCTTTTATTCTGAGTACCTCTTTAAAAAAACCAAATTAATTATCACCAAGGCTCACATATCTCTTAACTTTTCTTTCAGTGAGGAATATTTTTAAACTTTCTGAACTTGTCATGGATCTCAGTAACCAACTGTGTATTCATTGGGAGAGGATATTCTTATACATATTTATTTGAGGTCAAATTAAGTCACTTGGTAATAAAAGGTCTGAGATAGGAAGATCATTTCCACAGAAGAGGCAACTGTGATAAAATACGATCACCTACAAATATGAATAAACAGATCTACATTATTTTCAAATGAAACAAACTTACCACAGAACTTTTTAAATTGGGAAACTTACTCTTTTGTTAGTCTTTAAATAAATTTAATGTGCTGAATTCCTGGATCCAAGTGCTACTTGTAATTTATGATGAAAGGCATTTATCCGTTCTTTTTGAACTGGCCAGTTCAAGATGCACTGAGATTTAAACATTCCTCTTCGCAAACAGAGCGCATGGTTCAGTTTATGATCTGGAATCTCCTCAAGAAAGATCAATATAATAGAATCCAGATTTTGTTCAATAGCTTGCTGGACTGCATGGTGCACTTTGAATCTAAGTAAAAATATTTATTGAAGTAAGTTATATTTCTGCATACAATTTTTAACAGCCAATGACAGCTCTTAAAACTTAAAGTTTCCCTTATAATTTACATTAGTCTGTCACAATCAGGTTGTTTTCTTAATTTTATTTTTCAAATTTTCTGAATTGTGAGTAATAATGTTAGTGACATTTAAAAGCTCAACTGAAAAACAAGTACATAAAATTTCACCTACCTTCTGCATAATGGGTCTTTTAATAGATGCCGGGTTATAACAAAGATAGTTTTTCGGCTCTTTTTGATGCTATTGACAATTGATTCAAGTTCAAGGGCACCTGCCTCAAAGTCCCTTTCTTCGAGACAAAATTTAAGAGTTTGATCTTTCTCTTCCATTGGGGAGAAGTGTTCCCAGACCCAGTCCTTGTCTTTATAGGCATGCACGATATATGCCGCATATTCAAACTGCTCTGGCTGGCTGTCTATTTCTTTGAAACCAAGGATTCGATGCACTGAAACATTCCAATAAAAAGATATCCTCCAGCCTTCAAAATGGATGAGCAATACAATAAAGATAAAAATGAACAGAATACTGGTGTTTATCATGAAAAGGAGTTCAAAGGGAGCACTGTCTTTGCAGGGCGATACATCAAAAAGCACCACTGGGAATCCATGATATTGAGGTGGAGTGTTGCAGAGATAATGGCTTGAGAGCTCAGACATGTTGGTATGAGTACCGTTAATCCAATTCACAAACCAGGCAATGCTTTCACAGGTACAATCAAATGGGTTAAAGCGCATATCTAAACTACTCAGGTTCTGGAAGGCTGACCCAAAAACATTCTTCTCGACTGATGTTATGAGGTTCTTCTGAAGGTTCAATGACTTTAGAGATGCCTGATTATCAAAGACAGATGGGGGAAGTATGTTTAAATTATTCAATCCTAAATTGATGCTCTTTAATTCAATCAAGTCTTTGAAGACCTCTGCTGGGATCTCATCAAAGCCATTAGACTCTAAGTTAAGGATGTGGAGGTGAGAAAGACCCTTTAGAAAATGAACAGGACCGATGGGGTTTGCACGTTTCCAGAGCCGTGCTAAGTTGTTATGCTGCAAATCCAGAACTTGTAGCTTCTTAAGACCCTCTAACAGTTCACCATTTATGTTGGCTATATTGTTGTTGCTTAGATCCAGAACGGTCAAGTTATGAAGAGGGTGAAAGGGTGAAGGGGAGCTGTCCACATTTTTAAGGGCCACCCTTCGGAGCATCAGTCGTTGAAGGCTTGGAACCAAGGTGAAAGAGTTGCTAGTCAGTTGTAGGTATTTGTTGTAGGAAAGGTAGATTTCAACAATATTTTCTAGACCTCTCCATTCCTGGCCTGTGAGTTCCTGCCCAATTTCATTAAGGCCAAGGTCAAGTACCTTTAGTTGGCCCAACCAAGAAAAAGCACCACCCTCTATTTCTGAGATTTTATTTTTGGTTAGGTTGAGTATGAATAAGGGAGAATGAGCAAGTGATACAAATGTTTCATTTGTTAAAGTTCGCAAACTTGTGAAGGAGTTGGATAGAATTAAGTATTTCAGCTTTGTCAATCCTGTGAACATATTACGTTTTATGCCTGGAATGTCATTATCTTCCATGTCCAGGTACTCCAAACATTTTAGCCACTGAAAGGAATAATCCTCAATCTTGGGAAGGGAAGTAAGGGAGGTGCTCTGTTTAGTAAAAGATCGTCTCATGTTCAGGTATCGCACATTGAAAAGCCCAGAAAAGGAGCGAGAAGACAAATGCCCTATATTATTATACTCCAGGAAGAAATATTCTAGATGTGGAAGCCAAGCAAAGGAATCGTCATCCATCACGTTTAAGCTGTTATGGGAAAGATCGAGCATGGTGAGATTTGTGTGCTTTAGTCCAGTGAAAGTCATATTGGTCGTTCTGTACAGCTGTGTGTTGCTCAGGAACAGACTCTGAATGCTTGTGTTTGATAATTCCAAACAAAGCTTCTCGGTAAGACCAGGGCCCAGTTGGGCATTGCTCAGAGACAGGCCAAATAACTTTCCCACAGCATGAAAACACCCTGGAGAGAACTAAAGGTGGGGGAGAAAAGAGGTTAATAACCAAAACACAACAGCATTTGTATGACCCTTGAAAAACTTAGCCCTGATTCTTTACTCAGTCCCCCTCTGTCTTTCACCCCCTTCTCTGGGCTTTCTCTCCATCCAGCTCATGCACAGCTCCCCAGCCACCTGGTGCGCCAGGTCCTTACTCCCGGTGCCCCTGGTCAATTTCTACTAAGCATTCCTCGGCTTCGATGCCTTGTTCAGGGGGCCTTCCTGCCCTCTCACTCCAGGCTGTCTCCCGGCACTTTTACTTCCTCACACCGGGTACAAGTGTAATTAATGAGCTACTTGTGAAGTCACTGTTGGGGGAGATCCTTCTTCTGGCTTAGTAACCACTCTTCTCAGTGAACATCCTGGAATGAATGGGTGGATTTTATTATGAAACCGTGATGTGCACTTTCTCTTCTGTAACCCTGAGTTCCAGCTACACTCTTTGTCTCTCTACAAGGTTTTCTCCCGACTTTATTCCATTACAGTGTTGCAGGCTCCATTCCTCTCTGCCCCCATCCCCTCCCCAAAAGCCTTGGCTGCTCTGGGATTCAGCGCTGGAACCCGAGAGAAGGAAGCTAGGGAGGAGAGCAGCCCGTCCTTGGCAGTGAGACGCCAGGAGAGCAAAGACCCTCTGTGTTTTCTACCTTGTCATTTGTGAGACGTTAGGGCTAATGGGAGAAAAGACCAAAATGTGGAAGGAAGTGTGTTTTAGTGTTAAGTGAGCTGAATCACAAAGCAGATTACTAAATTAATTATGATAAATATAATACATGGTAGGATTATTGTGCCGTAACTAAATTTTTGAGTAATTTTTAATGACCTGGAGGATGTTTGTGATATGGTATTACTTTTAAACGGCCAATACACCATCATCCTCAGAGAGGCAATGTGGCCTAGCTGTTAGGAGTGCAGGCTCTGGCCTAACACTGCCAGAAACCCAGCTGTCACCACCTAGTCACCTGTGAGATATTGGACCAGCTCCTTAATCTTTTTTTGTTTCAATTTACTCTCGTGTAAATGATGGCAAGAATAAGCTGGTTACAGGACTATATAAAAAGATATATAAAAAGAGAACTTGTCACAGTGCCTGACACACAGTGAACTAACTACTCTGTGAATTTCAGCTGCTATTGATTTTTCTCATCATTACTTGGAATAAAGCTGGAGATAAACATACCCAGATGCAAACATTGCTTGTCCCTGGATTGTGGGCTTTTATACTTTTTATTTTCGCCCTCATTATTTATATATTTTATAGGATTTCTACAACCAATGTTCTAAACAGAAAAAAAGGCTTTTCAAAAATTAACCTGAGTAGCTTGCATAAAATGTTTAACTAGTATCTCAGGATAATTTTATACAGTCTGTTTTTATGTCTAAAAATCAATTCAGCTTTCAAAAATCTGCTTTTGTTTAGAGTTTCCAATATTTTTATTCTCAACTTGTAAAGAAATATAATACAGACATACTTGTATATAAAAATAATCAACAACTGGAAATCATGGATCCAAAAAGAGAAGGTTACTTAGATACAATAGGAAGGTTTTTATAATAATTTAAAGCTAGTTACCACATGTTCAGCACTTACATGCCAGACACCATGTTAAATTCTTTACCACACAGCCTCACAAAGTAGTGTTATTATTATGCCAGTTTTAAAACTGGGGAAGGGGAGCAGAGAGAACTTAATTAATTATGTAAGAGATAATAAAGCCCAGGTAGGGTGCCAGCTAACCCAACTGTAAAGCCTGTGCTCTTAACCATCATGCTATTTTAATTCTTACAGAGATTTTGTGTGATAGGTATTTCACAAGTGAGGAAACAGAGTCCCAGAAACGTTAAGGAAGTTCCCCAAGGTCAAAGTACTGGTCTGTAATGGAACAGGGATTTTAACCCACTTTTTTTTGACAGCAGAGCTTCAGCTCCTATATGTTACCAAACTCCCCTTCTTGTGAGGGCAACAAAAATGGCCCTAAGCAAAATGCTCCGAAGGATTTCTGCAAGACCAGCAGAAGTTACCCCCGCCGCCCCCCACACCACCCCCACCCCCTTACCCCCCCCCCACCCCCCCACCGCCCCAGCGCTGCTTAGATTCTTTCCCAAGTGACACAGTTAGGGACTGCTGCACTTAAAAGTAGGGCACAAAACAATTGTACCTTCCTTCTTACCTCTTTAATTTGATTTGATGACAACTCTAATTTTCTTAAAGACGAATTGCCAAGGAAATCAAGTTCTTCGCGTCTTAGTGCATGAATTTTATTATTTGATAACAGAAGCTCTTGGAGATTTTCCAGCTGGAGCTGCGTTCCTAATTTCGTAGATGACAAACCATTATGAGATAGATCTAATTTGATTAAATTCTGAAAGAGAAAAATTATGTACATAAGTTAGAGTCTTGCCATCAAAGAATATTTCTTCTAAATGTCTGTGAATCCTACAAATAATTTAATAGAAATTTTTTACTATTTATTTAAATGTCACCTATTCTTATTCCCTAGAAAACTGACAGTAGGGGTAATAAAAGATCTTTGTTGTGATTGAAAATCCCATTGTTGCAAGGATTTAGTTTCTTACTTCAAGAATCACTGAATTTCTCTTGCTAAAATAAAAGACTTAAGCCTTTTCATTCATGATGTAAGGAATATTCATAATAAGCATTTATTTATTTATTTGCTTGTTTATAATGTAAGGACTATTCATGTGGTTTATCATATATTACTTAACATATAGTGTCATGTATCAGCCTTGAAACTAAATAACAGAAAAAAAGAAGAAAAAATGTTTTCTTAAAAAGCATGAGTAGATATTTGCCATCCATGAAATCCTAAAAAGATTTTTATATTGAGAAAGACTGATAGTTATGTAAATTATGCATCTTGGAAAGCTCAGAATTTTTGTTTGTTTTGTCAGTGCTGTAGGATATTTTATCACTCTGTGGACTTGTGAACATGTAAACTTCTACTCAGGTAAAAGGTGAGGAAAAGCTTATATACATTAGGGCAAAATCTTATGTAATGTCTATTCAAGAGAACAAGGCTTCTATTTATGTTTTAAAAACAAAAATACAATTTTGCCAATGATTACTCTAACCAGATTTTAAAGTCTTCATGTCCAAAGACATTCGTCTATGTCAGAATCTAAGGGGGCACAAAGCAAGAATTTCAAATTGCTAGCAAGCAAATCATTTTATAAATGTTTCTAAGTATATTTAAATGTGTATGCTATCCTTGGTATATGAGGTCAAGGAATGAAGAAAACAAAGAGTTTTGAAAATGATCTTAAGAAAGGTACTTAGTAATTGCTCAGATTTAGAGAAAATAACATACATTTTTTCACAGATATAAAATTCAAACAAAGTACTGAAAAAGGAGGGGGCAGACATTGGAAAGGCAATATTGTGAGGAGATTTCTTAAATCAAGAGAGGTAATTTTTAGCTGAATAATTTGCTTTATCATGTATCAGTTTAATTTGTTTAAGTCAGAACTGGACTCCACATTTTTTTCTTTACATTAGGTGCTAAATCAGCAGCACTGAGAGTTAATTTCTTTGTGAGATATTCTGATTCTTCTCTGATCACCACCTCTTGCACCTAAGTTCTATTTTGAATGGGAGGAAGCAAGAGAGGCAGAGTTCTTTAAAGATTGAAACTGATTTAAGATGGTATTTTCTCTTTTGAAAACATTTCCAATCATAATGGCAATATTTGCGTGTGCAGTCCCCCTCCTTCCCATTTGGGCATATCCAATTTCTTCTTCACCTTGACACTTAGCTATGAAATCTAAAGATGAATAAGTGACTTGAAAAGTTAACATTAGGTAACATGCTTTTCATTTCTTATTTGGAAATGAACCCTTTCAACTTACCTTCAGATTTTTAAAGGGATTATTTTGAATTTTCTGGATTGAGTTGGACATTAGATGGAGTTCGGCCAAATTCGTGCAGAAGATGAAGGTCTGATCTGAAAGGTGAGACAGCTCATTGTGTTCAAGGTTCAAGATTTCCAACAAGGGGAGTTTCTGGCACAATTCTGGCTCTAGTTTTGCGATGGAGTTAAATCCCGCATCCAGGATAGTAAGCTGGCTGTAGTTTGTAAAATTGGCAGATGGTAATCTTCTGAGTTGATTATGGGTAAGATTCAACACTGTTATGTTTGCCGGGAGGTCATCGGGTACTTGAGCCAGCTTCAGATGACTACAGTCAGCTACTTCATGCCTAACAGCACATTTATTGGCAGAGGAAGCACACAGTACCCAAAAGGGCAACACTCCCACAAAGAAGTAGATATGACAAAGCAAACTCTGGTTCATGTTCTGCCTGAGAAAATAAATAAATCAAAAAGTAATGGACCATACTGATGACACATGCTTTCACATGCATTGGTGTATTTCTTGTAAAAATATGTAACCAAATGTGACTATGTATGATCTTTGTACTCACAACTTTTATGATATGCAAGTATGTATCCTGCAAGTAATGCATCAAATGGATGTAATTCTAACAGCACAGAAAAGTGAAAAGTGGAACATATGTATTCCCTCTCCACAGCAGGTGCAATGTTTCAAGGTAATGTGACAGTTTCGGCTTTTAATTCCCTTGGTCACCTCCATAAACCTAAATAATATGCTTGAGCTTCTGTTTCTTCATTTACTGATGTTAGGTAATTTTTTCCTGCTATAAAAATAAGGAACTTCATTATAGTATTCCTTCATCCTCTTCACAATTTTTCTTTAACTAAAGAAAAAATTTTTAATTTATTTTAACCTGTTGTTACATTTACAATTTTAAAGACTATACCTGAAACTCTTTTTATGATCAAGCAACTTTAGACAAAACCTCTTCCGTCATTGTCTTGTGACAGAGTAATATGTGCCCCTGTATTTTCTACACACTTCTTCCATCCTTAGAATCCCCAAAACTGTCAGCTATCTCATTGCTTGACAATATCAAGATACAAAATGTTAGCATTTTTATCCTGAAACTATTATAAGTCTGACATACTTGGTCTAGATCAATTCAGAAAAATCTAAAAATAAATACCATTTACAATTTTATGATTATATAAATATTCACGGCAGAATCAGTAAGACGTAGAGAAAAATAGTGATTAAGAGAACAAACCCTTAAGGAATTACAACCTCTTGACGTGTGTCTGGCAAGTTAATTCATTTCTCAGGCCTTAGTTTCCTTGTCTTGTAAACATAGATAATCAGAGTAGATCCTCCATAGATTGTAAGGGTTAAAGGAGATAAGGGAGATAAGCCTTACCGTATCAAGCATAAAGCTGTATTTAATGTTACTACTGTTACTATGGATCAGTACAATAATTCATGATTTATAAATGTATAACTATTCCTATTTTGTAAATTTTTTACTTCATAAGGAAACTCTACACAAAACAAAGACAAATTACATCATGAGACAATCACAGTAAAACATTAAACAAGAAGGAAATAGCAGGGAAAGCCCATCATGGAAAATAACTGAAGTTCAAGGAAACTCATGATGTTTAGAAAACTCCGAGAAGCTCCTGAGTAAGTCAGCCTCGGGTTGGCTTGGTGAGACAGGACAGACTCCGGGGCCATCTCCCCAGGCTGGGAAGCAACCAACATTTTCCCTGAACAACTACACATGATCTTTGTTTAAGGAGGCCAGATTCCTTTAAGACTGCTCTGTTTTTCAGTTTCTTTTTAAAGAACTAAGAGAACATACTTGGTTATGAGGCATCCACGGGTCACTTTACCCTACTACTTGGTCTAAAGAGTGAAAGTAATAAAGTTAATCATTTCCTAATATGTCACTTACAAAATCCAAAGGTCTTTAAAAGTTTTGATAAGAATCTTTACACTGTAAAAGAATTGCATAGGAAACACTGCATAAACTACTTTGATTTTGATATAAAATTTTTATAATTCCTATGAATTAAATGTCATGGTGACTAGTATTTTAACTGGGTGATTTGAAGACACTTAAATAAACATCATAGCTTTGCACATAGAAATGAAGGAAATATGATTTTAATCTATGGAATCTTTGGATTACACAGAGTTTTTAAAGTACTAATATTGCTTGTGAATAAAACATGAGCGTAGCTGAGCACAGTGAAATGAATGAAGAAGATATGACCCTATGCTTCTGAGCAGGGGACCCTTGAATATTCAAGGTGACATGAATTCTTCTCCCTTACACTAAATCAATTCTTCTCAGGAGAACATAAGATCAATTACTTCTAAAGGGAAGATATCCTGATTGATACAAAACTTTTCATCGGCAATATCAGCCACTAGAAAACAATAGTGATAAGCTTTCAAAATGTTCAGCGGAAATCGTTTTGAGCCAAAATTTCATTTCTAGCTGAACGATTAAAGAGAAGGGGAAAAATATTTGTGATATGCAAAGATTCAGTAAGTTTATAAGTATGCATTCCATATGAAAAAGTCATTCTAGAATGTGCTTCAGTAAAACAAACAAAAATACAGTTAGAGGATGAAATGAGAATGAAGAAAAACTTGCTGTTGAATGAGATGCAACAGAAACAAAGAAAGATAAAGATAAATGAAAAATGACTCACTGGGCCTTCCAGTTTTGAAAAGCCTCTTCAGGGTACGGAAGATTGACATTTCTTTGCGCAAGTGAGAGACAGCGTTGCATCATGGTTAGGACATGCAGTCTCAAGCCAGGCTACTTAGAGTTAACCACTATTTATTTACAGTTTGGCTTGTACAGTTTGCTTTGAAAATGCCCTATTTTTTTTTCTAAGTGTATCCAGATACATCCATCTGCAGGCACACACCAACACATAATTGTACTACACAGTTGGGAGGCAACTTCCTAACTAGGACTACCCAAGGCAGAATCCATGTCCATCCCACGAACCCAAAGTTGACAATGCCAATTTATGAACTTCCCATATATTTGAGTGTCTTTCCACTTCTCATCTTCCTCCATTATCCATTATTAGGCCATGGAAAGCCATTTTCTTATGCCTAGGAATGCCTGAAATGTACGTGCTTCCTCAGGCCCATCGTCACACAAGCCAGCTCCTGTTTCCTCTCCCGTCAACACAACTGAGAAGAGGAGAAAAGCTCTTGTAAGCTCACAGGCTTACAAGACAAAGATGTGAGTTTTTTTAAAAGGCTGTTGTAAAATGATTTCCACAGCTTCCCTAATGTGCTACAGAACTCTACGAAGGAAAGAAAATTAATCACTGCATAAAAGCCTTTCTCCTGTTAATTAGACATTTCTGCTTATTACTTGTACTCTGAGTTATAAGGCATTTCTCCCATACCTCTGTCACCTCCCTTCTCTTCCATTCTCCTGTTGAGTGATTCTGACTAGCTTTCAAGCACCAGATCAAAGAAAGAACAAAGAATGCTAAAGCCAATGTGCCTTCGAGCTTTACCCAACATGACAGATCCCATCCCAGTAAGAGTTTAAAATATATACCTTCACTTAACTCTCACAACAGCTGACCATTCCTTTTCTCATTCGTGCAAATCCAGTCGTTTTCATCAGGAAGTGTGGCAAGTCTGCTGCAATCTTGAAAGTGAAACTAAAGTTTGTTTTTTTTTTGAAAGCCTTTTATAATTGGTGCATTCAAGGAAGGGCAAAGGGGGAAAAAACACAATATCAGAGGTTTTTAAATTCTATAAAACGTCCTTTTTTCTTCTTCAGGTACAGTCCCATGGGTTTCATTAAAAGGGTCACAGATTCAGCAGCAGAGAAAGTTGCAAGAGTGACAGCTCACGGCTAGTACTCTAGAGGTTAATAACTAACTGGGAGTGAATTCCCTTTTTTTAAATCAAAGACGGATGCAAAACTGTCACAATCTAGTAGAGTGTAGTCAGAGCACAGAAAAAAACGCAATCCCCAATCAAAGCTAAGGACTTTAACTTCTCTTGTCTTGCTTTACCTTTTTAGCAAACCCTGCAAATCAAGAACTACAGAAATCCAGCTTTTCCTCTGAGAAGAGACGAGTTTCACAGCAGAGAAAGGGCTGGCTGTGGCAAAGTTAAGAGTCAGTGCTAACTCACACCATTCCACCTTCCATAGTCAGAGCCTGTTACGGGACAAAGAGATATGCCCAAAGTTCAGATCCACTATTTCATTCGCAGTTAACTCCACTGACTCCAACTAGTTAAAGGAATGTTTTGTCCAACTAGTTAAAGGAATGTTTTGTCAAGACAAGAACACATTTTTCATTCTTGATGTAGTGTGATGTAATAGTAGAACTATACTGTTGTATAGTCAGCGATGACAATTGGAAGGAATTGTAGAAGACACTTAATCCAATTTCCTTGCTTGAGAAATGAGCAAAAGGAAGCCCAGCAAGGTAAGAGATTTGCCCAAGGATATACCTCAAATTGCCAAAGATGCACCATGCAAATAAGGATAGTGACACAAGAGCCTGAAACAGTGGAAATATGTCAATAGCTTGACTTGATTGCAGACCTGAGAGCAAGAAATAGGTTTGTGCTATGGTGCAAAATACCCTTCCCTGGCCCCCAGCCTTACTAGCTGGACCACCTTGTGGTTATTGGGCTCATGGTTATATTTTTCTGCTTTTCAGCTTCACATCTGTAAATTAATAACCCTAAGCAAACAACTGTCCTGAATAAACGATCATTCCCCCACATCTACTGGTTGGGATGTGCAATAACGCATTCCTAGTATACAAAAGGTTGCTTTGCGGTGAGCTCCTTGAAGGCAGGGTATGTTCACTTTTGTGTTACAGCTCTCCAGCCACTCCCACATGGTAGGCTGTACTTCGGCCTCCAATGAACCAGGTTCCTCTTCAGTATTCAGAGCCTTTCACCGTCCTCTACCAGAGTGACTTCTGGGGTTGGCCAGGGGATATTAGTAAGCATGAAGCAAGCCAAGACTTAACATGCATTTGCATACTGGGATTTACCTCTTCCTTAGAAGCCAGTGCTGAGGAGTGAGAAACCTGGCCTTATGCAAGGACAACGAGGGCTGAGGCTCTGGCCAACAGCTCCAGTTGAGCACCCAGAAGACAGCCAGTCTCACCTTGCTATTCCTGGGAGTGAGCCAGGGGAGTGGATCTCCAATCCTATGTGAGTCACCCCAGCTGATGCCACATGCAACAGAGACGAGCTGTCCACCAAGTCCTGCAAAATTCTAGAAGAACAAACAAGTAAATAACTGTTGTTTTCAACCAAACCAAACCAAAGAAGAATCTGGAGTGGTGTGTGTACACATTGGATGCATGGTGCATGTTCTCTCTGCAAGCCTCCATGCCCGTCTCTTACACATTATGACTCCTTGCACACAGGTTTTCCATAATGTTGGCTGAACTAATGAATGGCTTTCATGCAGTACTTTTTATTGATGGTCTCATAATACAATAATCGGTTAAGGCTTGATACCAGTTCACATCCAGATATTACCAGTTCTCAATTCTTGATAGTTTCTCTATACAACACAGATCAGTCTCTCCACTATACATTTCTTAATTATGCATTAACTTATTTAATTAGTATGGTGGTAGGTGCTACAGGGAGAAGCTCATTTTTCCCCTTTTTCAGAGAACTAAATCAAAACCATTTGTATTATATGTCCATAAATGTAAAATGTCCCCTAACAGGCTCTGACTATGGAAGGCGGAATAGTGTGAGTTAGCACTGACTCTTGACTTTGCCACAGTTTGATAGATCAGCCAATCTCAAAATAAAAATGAAGCTGCTTTATTCCCAGGTGAGCTGAGATCTACAGAATTTCAGAAGTCAAAGTCCCTTAAATGTACTAAATCTGCAATTTTATGGTTTCCTCCTTCAACCCGAGGTAGCACTTTTTAATGAGAAGTCAGTAAGATAATGAATGGAAGCAGTCGGAAAGAATGGCAGGTTACAGAGACTGGAAAAGCAGTTGAAAATTCCTAATTATAAGAGACAAATAATTGGGAATTTACTATTTACATACTTATTAAACTTTAAAGACCCCTACCCCTCTCTGCCTGCTCTTAAAATAATTCTTAACAAGATAGTCATTGTTTTTCAAGGACAATTATGACCATTTTAATTCTAAGCAAAAGCTTTGTTAATGATTGAGGACAGTGTGTAATCACTAGGAAGTCCAGTCATTTTATTATAAGATTTGTAAACGAAGCCTTGACTGTGGCTTTCATTATCACCACATCTGTAATTCTAGACTTCTTAAGAGTATATGAGATATGAGATGGTCTTAACAATCTCCTGTATAAATCAATTTAGGAATGAACAGTGCATCATTGTAACTTCTGACAACATATATATCGAGTTGAAATTGTGGGGGCAAACAGACTATGTGAAAAGGCAGACTAATATTAGACAACACAGTAATTATACTGTGTTGAATATAATTTAAAAACTCTTATTTTTTTCCTCTCTCTTTATTGTTGGACACCATGTTGCCAGCCTCTCTGAGGTCCAAATAAAGAAGGAACTGATTATTGAGGAATATTTTAACTTGTGCCAACCCTGAATATCCAATTGTCAGGGAGCTAGTGGGGATTTAAAAGAGTCTATATCATGCACATGAATTCAGAATGGCTCTTAAGAATTTTTGAAATACACATTCATTAATGGAAACAAGGAAATTGGACTAACCAATCTTCCCCGCGTTAGCAGGAAGCCAAAGCAAACCTTCTCATTGTTACAACATCTCATGAGTTTATAATGTGATGAACATACTGTAGACCTAGATACAGTTGAATTTACCCATCTAGCATTAGACAGATGGTCATTTTGAAGTACTCACTGGTCCCCCTTCACAGCCACCAAAGAGAAAGGACACGGTCTTGTTCTGTACCATCCGAAATCCTGGAAAACACTTCTTTTTCTTTTATTCTTTTTGAGCACTTTCTCTAAAATAAAAGTACAGTTCTTACCAGTGTCACTTCCACTGCTGCTCACTGAGCTTGTTTAAATTAAGTTCAATCAGACAACAAACTCACCAAGAATTTCAACAAGAGGAAATAGCACTCTGTCCTTCCTGCTTCTCTCCTTTAGGTCTACTGAGCAGGATCAAACTTGAATAGCCCCTCTGAAAAAAGAAACCAACGGTTGACACACAGAGCTTCTGGCTTAAGCTGAACATTTATTTATTTATAATTTTACAGGGTATTTGAAAAGCAGTGATATCTGTCTCCTAAATCTGTAAACTAGGTGAGTGTGAATGGGGTCTCACTCTTCTTTATTGACAATCTCATGAGATGGCTAAGGGCTCTTCAAACCCTATGCCTTGAATTGGACACTCATTTACTAAAATAAAAAATAAAATTCTAGACTTAACCTCACTACCATCCTACACTTTAAACATCCTAATTAAATTTAATCTGATGTCCCCTGAGCATCCAGTGAATAGAGTTACAAATGTCTGACAAAACCATTAAATAATCACACTTAATACAAGGAAGTTCAAAGTGTCAAAAGCAACTAATAACTTACCATAATCATATTGAACTGGTCATTGGCAAAAGTCAACACTCATGCAGATTGGTTTCCATTTTGTAATGTAAACTTTGAATCAAGAGGGACAATTAAAATGAGAACCCCAAATTAGAAGGGTGGGTCAATTGGTTTTGACTACACTTCTTGCTTTCACCTAAGAGGAAGCTTTATCTGTATCATGCGATGATTTGTAAGAAGAATATGAGAACTGATCCTTAAAAAATGAGAAGTAAAAGTGGGGGGAAAGAGTAGAAGGGGAAGGTTTACTATGATAAAAATTTGAAGATAAAATACATAAATATAACAAAATTCAGAAGGCTCCAATACAGAGTTTATAGCCTGTATAAAATGCTAGTCTTATTCTTTATCTAAAAATAAGTCTATGTAAGTGTTGAAATGTACCCTTTAACATCATCAAAAGAAATGGTAACATTTTTTTAAATTACCTGTTTGTATTGTTTATCCAAATTTCTAGGTGTTTTTCGTATTTCCATTATTGATTTAAAAGTTTTTTTAACATTCTGGAAATTAGCTTTTACTCAATATATGGCAAGATTTTTGCTTGATAAGTTGTTGGCTTTTAATTATTTTTAAAGTGGTTGTTTTAACTACACAAAATTCCTCAAGAGAGTGATTGATATCAAAATGGCAGACTAGGAAGCTTCAAGCCCTTATTCCATGGAAACATCAAGAACAAGAGCTGAACTAACCTTATGGCAGCTCTGGAAGACAGCCACATTTCTACAGAAACCAAGTGAACACCTAGTCAAGAAAAATCTACCTTAAACACGATCAGAAAATTCATGGCACTTCCACTGTTACTCCATCCCCTCCTCAGCTTGGCAGGCTCTTCATCTAGAAGATGCACCAGCCCAATTCCCAATTATCTTCCTTGAGCTGGAGGTTGTAGGGTAAACCTTACTGGCAACATTCTAACCTTTCTGGGAGCTTCTTAAAGGACTGGTCTCTGTCTCATCTAGCATGGCTGTCAGGCTGGGGAAGAGCAGCAGCGACTGCTTGTGAAAGCTTCAGGAAGACTAGATACACACAGATACCTGGGGCAAGAGATTACAGGTGGGGACATATAGCAGACCACCTAAGGCCCTGAAGAGAAGCTGGAATGAGACTCTTTGGGATACTCAGACATTCAGAAACAACCGTGCGTATGAGCAAATTGAGAAAGCCTCCCACAAGCTGGGGAAAGAGGCTTTCTCAGAAAAGCCTGAAGAGACCTTAAGCTTTCACCTCAGGCTGATCCTCAAACTCAGAACACAGCTGGAGAATTAATGAAGCACTGCTCTAGCACACAGCCAGTTTGCAAAGACTAGGAGAGGCAGCTATTTTTCCAAATGCCCAATTTTCAATGAAAAATCACAAGGCATACGAAGAAACAGGAAAACATGGCCCATTCAAAGGAACAATATAAATCTCCAGATACTGTCCCTGAGGAAGCACAGACCTTGGATCTACTACATAAAGACTTTAAACCAGCTTCCTTAAATATTATGCTCCCAGAGCCAGGGGAAACACAGGATGTGGCCTGAAGCACACCAGGACACCTGACTCTGGAAGTGAGGCTCTAGTGGCCTATTACTCTTATTGCCCTAAAGCGGGCCCGCAGCTGGGCTGATATCTAGTACCCCAGGTTAGTCAATTAGCACTGTTTATTTTGAATATTTTCATATCAAGAAAATTTGGGTAAGGAGATGTGTGGTGGTCACTGGCTGACACAGCAGCCAAGCTAAAGCTCATCAACAGGTGGTGATTTTGTTCTAAGTTGCTCTCACAGTGGTTTAGAAACAATTAGTAAAACAACAGCAGTCCCTTCACAAAGGAGCTCAAGAGTCAGTGGTCATGGCCACCCCATCCTGCTCAGAGTGCCCATTGTTTTTATAAGATTTAAAGATTCTCTGGATCAGGTGGCAGGATGCAGTGATATGCAGATGGATGAAGGGCAGCTCCTGAGAAGAGAAGGCTTCCAGGGGGCAGTTACGTAAGGCAAATTGGGAAGGGTTAGCTGTTTTCTCGCGCTTCCTGTGCACTGACTAATTTGAATAATTTCTGCAGGCTTTGGGTCACAGGGACCCTCACCAGTTCTCTGGCACCTGGCCCTGGGAAATGAGGGCAGATGCTTAGTGGTGTGGAATATGAAAGTCTTATGAGGGAAGTGGGTGGGATACACATTTCATCAACTGCTTGAGAAGGGAGCCTGACTGGCCTTTAACCACGGCCTCAAAATTGGGTCAAAACAACACTGAAGAAAACAAATTCCATTACATTAATAAACTAGGAATAAAGGAAACTTCTTACACACAATAAAAGCTATTATGTAGAAACCACAGCTTACATCATACTTGGTGGTGAAGGATTGAATGCTTTTCCCTTAGATGAGGAACAAGACAAGTATATCCATGTTTTTTTTTAATTAAGGTATTATTGATACGCACTCTTATGAAGGTTTCACATGAATAAACAATGTGGTTACTACTTTTACTAATATTACTAAGTCCACACCTATATCTCAAAGCAGTCACTGTCCATTAGTGTAGTAAGATGCCACAGATTCACTGTTTGCCTTCTCTGTGCTACACTGTTTTCCCCATGACCCCCCACACCATGTGTACTAAACATAATACCCCACAAACCCCTTCTCCCTCCCTCCCCACCTGCCTTCTCACACCACTCCTCTTCAGTAACCACTAGTCCCTTCTTGGAGTCTGTGAGTCTGCTGCTATTTTGTTCCTTCAATTTTGCTGCGTGTTATACTCCACAATTGAGGGAAATCATTTGGCACTTGTCTTTCTCCACCTGTCTTATTTCACTGAGCATAATATCCTCCAGTTCCATCCATGTTGTTGCAAATTGTAGGATTTGTTTCTTTCTTATGGCTGAATAGTATTCCATTGTGTATATGTACCACTTCTTCTTTATCCATTCATCTACTAATGGGCACTTAGGTTGCTTCCATATCCTGGCTATTGTAAATGGTGCTGCAATAAACATAGGGGTGCATATGTCTTTTTGAATCTGAAAAGTTGTATTCTTTGGGTAAATTCCAAGGAGTAGGATTCCTGGGTCAAATGGTATTTCTATTTTTAGTTTTTTGAGGAGCCTCCATATTGCTTTCCACAATGGTTGAACTAGTTTACATTCCCACCAGAAGAGTAGGAGGGTTCCCCTTTCTCCACATCCTCGCCAGCATTTGTTCTTAGTCTTTTGGATGCTGGCCATCCTTACTGGTGTGAGGTGATATCTCATTGTGGTTTTAATCTGCATTTCCCTGATGATTAGTGATGTGGAGCATCTTTTCATGTGCCTGTTCACCACCGGAATTTCTTCTTTGGAGAAATGTCTGTTCAGCTCCTCTGCCCATTTTTTTTTTTTGCCATTATTAATATACAATTACATGAGCAACATTGTGGTTACTAGACTCCCCCTATTACCAAATCCCCACCACATACCCCATTGCAGTCACTGTCCATCAGCGTAGTAGGATGTAATAGAATCACTACTTGTCTTCTCTGTGTTATCCTGCTTTCCCTGTATCCCACCACACCACCCCACCCCTGCTACATTATGTGTGCTAATTGTAATAGCCCTTTTTCCCCCTTATCCCTCCCTTCCCACCCATCTTCCCCCATCCCTTTCCCTTTGGTAACTGTTAGTCCATTCTTGGGTTCTGTGAGTCTGCTGCTGTTTTGTTCCTTCAGTTTTTTCTTTGTTCTTATACTCCACAGATGAGTGAAATCATTTGATACTTGTCTTTCTCCACCTGGCTTATTTCACTGAGCATAATACCCTCTAGCACCATCCATGTTGTTGCAAATGGAAGGATTTGTTTTCTTCTTATGGCTGAATAATATTCCATTGTGTATATGTACCACATCTTCTTTATCCATTCATCTACTGATGGACACTTAGGTTGCTTCCATTTCTTGGCTATTGTAAATAGGGCTGCGATAGACATAGGGGTGCATATGTGTTTTTCAAACTGGGCTGCTGCATGTTTAGGGTAAATTCCTAGGAGTGGAATTCCTGGGTCAAATGGTATTTCTATTTTGAGTTTTTTGAGGAACCTCCATACTGCTTTCCACACCAATTTATATTCCAATCAGCAGTGTAGGAAGGCTCCCATTTTTCCACCTCCTCACCAACATTTGTTGTTGTTTGTATTTTGGGTGGTGGCCATCCTAACTGGTGTGAGGTGGTATCTCATTGTGGTTTTAATTTGCATTTCTCTGATGACTAATGACATGGAGCATCTTTTCATGTGCCTGTTGGCCATCAGAATTTCTTCTTTGGAGAACTGTATGTTCAGCTCCTTTGCTCATTTTTTAATTGGCTTGCTTATATGCTTTTTATTTGTTAAAGTGCATGAGCTCTTTATATAATTTGGATGTCAACCCCTTATCGGATATGTCATTTATGAATATATTCTCCCATACTGTAGGATGTCTTTTTGTTCTACTGATGGTGTCCTTTGCTGTACAGAAGCTTTTTAGTTTGATATAGTCCCATTTGTTCATTTTTACTTTTGTTTCCCTTGCCCGGGGAGATACGTTCATGAAGAAGTTGCTCATGTTCATGTCCAAGAGAGTTTTGCTTATGTTTTTTTCTAAGAGTTTTATGGTTTCATGACTTACATTCAGGTCTTTGATCCATTTTGAGTTTACTTTTGTGTATGGGGTTAGACAATAATCCAGTTTCATTCTCTTACACGTAGCTGTCCAGTTTTGCCAATACCAGCTGTTGAAGAGGCTGTCATTTTCCCATTGTATATCCATGACTCCTTTATCCTATATTAATTGGTCATATATGCTGGGGTTTATATCTGGACTCTCTAGTCTGTTCCATTGGTCTAAGGGTCTGTTCTTGTGCCAGTACCAAATTGTCTTGATTACTGTGGCTTTGTAGTAGAGCTTGAAGTCAGGGAGCCTAATTCCCCGCACTTTATTCTTCCTTCTCAGGATTGCTTTGGCTATTCGGGGTCTTTTTTGGTTCCATATGAATTTTAGAACTAATTGCTCTAGTTCATTGAAGAATGCTGTTGGTATTTTGATAGGGATTGCATTGAATCTGTAGATTGCTTTAGGCAGGATAGCCATTTTGACAATATTAATTCTTCCTATCCATGAGCACAGGATGTGTTTCCATTTATTGGTGTCTTCTTTAATTTCTCTCATGAGTGAGTGTCTTGTAGTCTTCAGACTATAGGTCTTTCACTTCCTTGGTTAGGTTTATTCTTGGTATTTTATTCTTTTTGATGCAATTGTGAATGGAATTGTTTTCCTGATTTCTCTTTCTGCTAGTTCATTGTTAGTGTATAGGAAGGCAACAGATTTCTGTGTATTAATTTTGTATCCTGCAACTTTGCTGAATTCAGATATTAGATCTAGCAGTTTTGGAGTGGATTCTTTAGGGTTTTCTATATACAATATCATATCATCTGCAAACAGGGAAGTTTGACTTCTTCCTTACCAATCTGGATGCCTTTTATTTCTTTGTGTTGTCTAATTGCCATGGCTATCCAGAAGTATGTTGAATAAAAGAGGGGAGAGTGAGCATTTGTGTCTTGTTCCCAGTCTTAAAGGAAAAGCTTTCAGCTTCTCACTGTTAAGTATAACATTGGCTGTGGGTTTGTCATATATGGCCTTTATTATGTTGAGATACTTGCCTTCTATACCCATTTTGTTAAGAGTTTTTATCATGAATGGATGTTGAATTTTGTCAAATGCTTTTTTAGCATTTATGTAGATGATCATGTGGTTTTTGTCTTTCTTTTTGTTGATGTGGTGGATGATGTTGATGGATTTTCGAATGTTGTATCATCCTTGCATCCCTGGGATGACTCCCACTTGATCCTGATGGATGACCTTTTTGAATTCGGTTTGCTAATATTTTGTTGCGTATTTTTGCATCTATGTTCATCAGGGATATTGTTGTGTAATTTTCTTTTTTTGTGGTGTCTTTGCCTGATTTTGGTATTAGACTGATGTTGGTCTCATAGAATGAGTTGGCAGTACTCCCTCTTCTTCTACTTTTTGGAAACTTTAAGGAGGATGGGTATCAGGTCTTCACTAAATGTTTCATAAAATTCAGTGTGAAACCATCTGGTTCAGGCTTTTTGTTCTTAGTTTTTTAATTACCAATTCAATTTCCTTGCTGGTAATTGGTTTATTCAGATTTTCTGTTTCTTTCTGGGTCAGCCTTGGAAGGTTGTATTTTTCTAGAAAGTTGTCCATTTCTTCTAGGTTATCCAGTTTGTTACCATATCATTTTTCATAGTATTCTCTCATAATTCTTTGTATTTATTTGGTATCTGTAGTGATTTTTCCTTTCTTATTTATGATTCTGTTTATGTGTGTAGACTCTTTTTTTCTTGCTAAGTCTGGCTGGGGGTTTATCTACTTTATTTTCTCAAAGAACCAGCTCTTGCTTTCATTGATTCTTTCTATTGTTTTATTCTTCTCGATTTTATTTATTTCAGCTCTAATCTTTATTATGTTCCTCCTTCTACTGACTTTGGGCCTCACTTGTTCTTCTTTTTCTAGTTTCATTCATTGTAAGTTTAGATTGTTCATTTGGGATTGTTCTTCTTCCCTGAGGTATGCCTATATTGCAATATACTCCCCTCTTTGCATGGTCTTCGCTGCATCCCACAGATTTTGTGGTGTTGAATTGTTGTTGTCATTTGTCTCCATATATTGCTTGATCTCTGTTTTTATTTGGTCATTGATCTATTGATTATTTAGGAGCATGTTATTAAGCCTCCATGTGTTTGTGGAATTTTTCATTTTCTTTGTGTAATTTATTTCTAGTTTCATACCTTTGTGATCTGAGAAGCTGGTTGGTACAATTTCAATCTTTTTGAATTTATTGAGGCTCTTTTTGTGGCCTAGTATGTGGTCTATTCTTGAAAATATTCCATGTGCACTTGAGAAGAACTTGTGTCCTGTTGCTTTTGGATGAAGTGTTCTGTGGATGTCCATTAGGTCCATCTGTTCTAATAACGTTGTTCAGTGCCTCTGTCTCTTTACTTATTCTCTGTCTGGTTGATCTGTCCTTTGGAGTGAGTGGTGTGTTGGAGTCTCCTAAAATGAATGCATTGCATTCTATTTCCCCCTTTAAATCTGTTAGCATTTGTTTCACATATGTAGGTGATCCTGTGTTGGGTGCATGTATATTTATAATGGTTATATCCTCTTGTTGGACTGACCCCTTTCTCATTATGTAATGTCCTTCTTTGTCTCTTGTGACTTTCTGTTTTGAAGTATATTTTGTCTGATACAAGTACTGCAACTCCTGCTTTTTTCTCCCAATTAGTTGCATGAAATATCTTTTTCCATCCCTTCACTTTCAGTCTGTGTATGTCTTTGGGTTTGAAGTGCGTCTCCTATAGGCAGCATATAGATGGGTCTTTTTTATCCATTCAGTGACTCTATGTATTTTGATTGGTGCATTCAGACCGTTTATATTTAGGGTGATTATTGGTAGGTATGTACTTATTCCCATTGCAGGATGTAGATTTGTGGTTACCAAAGGTTCAAGGGTAATTCCCTTACTATGTAACAGTCTAATTTAACTCACTTCATATGCTATTACAAACACAACCTTTTTTTCCCTCCTTTTTCTTCCTCCTCCATTCTTTATATGTTACGTATCATATTCTGTACTCTTTGTTTATCTCTTGATTAACTTTTGGGTAGTTCATTTGATTTTGCATCTGCTTAGTATTTAATTGTTCTACTTTGCTGTGGTTTTATTTCCCCTGGTGACATCTATTTAGTCTTAGGAATACTTCCATCTATAGCAGTCCCTCCAAAATGCACTGTACAGGTGGTTTGCGGGAGGTAAATTGTCTCAGCTTTTGCTTATCTGAAAATTGTTTAATCCCTCCTTCAAATTTAAATGATAACCTTGCCGGGTAGAGTATTTGGTTCAAGGCCCTTCTGCTTCTTTGCATTAAATATATCATTCCATTCCCTTCTGGCCTTTAAGGTTTCTGTTGAGAAATCTGATGATAGCCTGATGGGTTTTTCTTTGTATGTGATCTTTTTTCTCTCTCTAGCTGCTTTTAAAAGTTTGCCTTTATCCTTGATCTTTGCCATTTTAATTATATGTCTTGATGTTGTCTTCCTTGGGACCCTTGTGTTGGGAGATCTGTGCACCTCCATGGCTTGAGAGACTATCTTCTTCCCCAGATTGGGGAAATTTTCAGCAATTACCTCCTCAATAACACTTTCTATCCCTTTTTCTCTCTCTTTTTCTTCTGGTGCCCCTATAATGCGAACATTGTTCCATTTGGATTGGTCACACAGTTCTCTCAATATTCTTTCATTCTTAGAGATCCTTTATTCTCTCTGTGCCTCAGCTTCTTTGTATTCCTCTTCTCTAATTTCTATCCCATTTACTGTCTTTTCAACTACATCTAATCTGTTTTTAAATCCCTCCATTTTATGTTTCATTTCAGATATGGAATTTCTTAATGATTGAATCTCCATCTTAAATTCGTCCCTGAGTTCTTGAATATTTTTCTGTACCTCCATGTTTATGATTTTTATTTTAAACTCTATTTCTGGAAGATTTGTGAGTTCAGTTTCATTTGGTCCTTTTTCTGGTTTTGTGATATTTTGGTCTGAACCAGGTTCCTTTGATGTTTCATAATTCTATGTGGTGTCCTCTAGTGCCCAGAAGCTCTAATCTCTGGAGCTGCTGAGCCCCTAGAGTGAGGTTGGGTTTGTAGGAGAGTGGCATGGGTGCCTTGGGGCAGGAAAGAGCTGTTTCCTGATTCCCAGCTGCAGTGCCTGTCTCCAGTATCAGAGCCAGAGGGCCGAGCACACAGGTGTAAGCCTCTGTGCTTGGTGTCTCTAGCTGCTGTAGGTGCAGCCTCCAGCTGGCCTGACACCAGTGCAGTGACTGCCGGTTTGCAAGCAAGTGCCGGCAGGCCAGGAGGAAGGCGCCGCAGGCTGTGTGTTACAGTGGGGGGCGTTGGAGATGAGTAGGCAGCCAGGGGGACGGGCGCCTGAAGCTCCCCAATGTTCCCAACCCACTGGGCAGAGTGCACCCAGACAACCTTGTCCACCTATCTCTTCTCCCGCACAGCAAGCTCCGTGCAAACCCCATCCCTTCAGCAGCCCTCTCACTGCTAGGAAGCCTGTCAGATTGCCCACCTTTCCTTTATCCCAGAGTGGCCCAATGTGGATCCCCGTCCTCCACAAATGACCAGAATCTCAGTCTTTCAAGCTCTCCCCCTGTCCTAGCTCCCCAACCCCAGCAACCTCCAGAGCACCACACAGTGTAGGTCTGTGGTCCAAAGCAGATCTCCAGGGCTGGGTGTTCAGAAGTTCTAGGCTTCCACCCCCTCCCCACTCCGTTTCTCCTCCCGCTGGTGAGCTGAAGTGGGGGAAGGTCCCGCCGATCAAGGCTTTGTACGTTACACTGTTTCATGAGGTCTGTGTGCAGTCTGGTGCAGCCTCCTTTCCTGTTGCTGTTTTAGGGGTAGTTGTATTAACTATATTTTCACACTATATGTGGTTTTGGGAGGAATTTTCTGTCTCACCTCTCACACCACCATCTTGAATCTGAGCTGTATAGTTTGTTTATCCATTTTTCTGTTGCTGGTCACCTAAGTTATCTCCAGGTTTTACCTATTATAAATAAAACTGCTATGAAACTTCTTGGCTAAGTCTTCTTGAGATATATGTTTTCATTTTTTTTAAGTAAATACCTAGGATTGGTATAGTATATCTGGTAGGTGTCTCTTTTAGCTTTAGAAAGAAATGCCAGGCTTTTTGCTAAAGCAGTCATACTATTTTACACTCCCTCCAAAAATGTATGAATTTCAGTTGCCCCACATCTTTGTCCAAACTTGTATTGCTCGCCTTTTGTAATATTAGCCACTCTGGTAAACTGAGCAGTGCTCTCTCATTGTGGGTTTAATTTACATTTCCCTGACAACTAATATTATTGAGGACTTTTCGGTATGACTAAAAGTATGCCTTTTTTTGTGAAATGTCTCAAATATTTTCCTCATTTTAAAAATTGGGTTACTTCTCTTTTCTCTCTGGCTGGCTTATGTGGTGTCTGTGGCTGATCCTCTCATTACCTCTCATGCTAGCAGAGGGACCCCTTTTCTCTGACCTCTTTCACAGGCATCCCATGGAGGCATTTCAAAAAATACCTTCTTTGGCTCCAGGTGGCCTAATGTGAGCCTCATGGCACAACAGTTCCTATTGTGCCAATTAAGAATCTTCCTGGGAAGGGAGCCATTGTGCTTCACCATTTGTTACACTTCCAGTTTGGGGTTGTACAAAGTTATATCCAGCCAGATCCCTAAAATTCCTCCTCATATAAGCCCTGGAGTATTAAAGAAGCAAACCTTTCTTTGTTTTCATGCGGACTTGAATTTACTGATGACATTATCAACCACATGAGAAAATCAACCACAAAGTTTGAGAAAAGGCAAATGAGAACTTCAAACATTTCTCTGTGTAATTCCACTATCAAGCTTAACTACTTTGGTGGTAATAAAACACTCTAGTCCTCAAACTTTTCTGGAAGCTTTCGAGACCAAAATAATGCTACTTCGGCCCAACACTCCTTCATGCCCATTCATAGAGATAATGTTTCTTTTTTGTTTCATACTTGAAGAGTTTGATGACCCAGATCATTATGGAATGCTTTAGTGCTTGCAGAGAACAGAATTCTGCTCAGCAGGAACACAATTACACAACTTGAGGACAATTTAAAGAGTGCTATCAGAAAAAAACAAACGCACCTTGAGAGAACATTTCCCTCCAGTTTTTGCGTTATACTGTAAAAAGCTATCAACATAGTTGAGAAAGCAGCAAAAATTCTCAGGGATTGACTTATTTGCTAAGTGAGGAGAGGGCCTGGCAAATCCCCCCTTTTGTGTCAAGACTGCAAATCTGCTGTTGCTTAATTAAGTCACCGAGTCAAGGTGTCTGCAGAAGACAGTGATGTGGTCAGCACCTGCTTCTCACATGGTCAGTGTGTTGATAATGCTACGTTCTGATACTACAAGCCACTCAGACAGAGATATCTCTGCCTTTGACATTTGTAAATGGTGTATGAGGCTAAGTTTCCCTTCCTCTCATGGTTTGGGTGTGTTCCAGGTTTTAAACGGTCACCCCAGCCATGTTGCACTTTTCATAACATCAAATGTTTACTTCTGGATATAGTTTGAAACGATTCCAGTGAAAAAGATAGGGAATACACTAAGGGTCACAGGCATCAAAAGGAAGTTCAACTTTCAGATTTATGGTAGGTCCTGGATTTAAAGTATTTCCTGTAGGAAGAGGCAGCAAGGCACAGAAATGAAAAGCAGGGTTTTAGAATCAGAAAAAGTTGAGATTCACATCACAGTTCTGCCAGCTAATGACCATGTGTGACCTTCAGTGGTTTCAATTTTCACATCTGAATAATGGTTACAGGTACACTTATCTAAGAGGACTATTGTGAGGATTAAATAACATCTGTACACATATATCTGGTATATAGTAAATATTCAATTAATGGTCATTCCTGTTATTAGTATATCTTTCAGTGATAATTTTACTTTATTATTTAACACATTTTATCAATATGCTCATTACAGTCAAATAGCCTATAACATACAGCCTAATATACTCATTTATTTTTCACTAGATATGGTTATACAGGTATAATATGCTCTATCTCTTTCCTCCCTTGCTTCTAGAATTGCACGTAAACTTCTAGAGTCCATGGTGTACTTGTCAAAAGAGCAGATGTTGAAAATAACCCGTAGAGGTTCCATTCCCAGCTCTGTCAGTGCTCACTGCTCATTGTACTGGGCACTAGAGTTGTGTCCTATATCTAAAATTCTAAGTCAGGAACTGGATCATGATTACTGCCTCACCTTAGATTTAGGGATTTCCTTGGAGACCACTGAGGAAATCATTTGGTGCTAGGAATGCGTAATCTGCTCTGAAACACTTATGGTTATGCAATCCATTTCCCATTGGGTGGCACTGAGTTCCTTGGGTCGTGGGGTGTCGAGGAGCATGTCATTTCAAAATACAACACTAGATGGAGCAAAGAGATCAATTTTTTTTCCCCATTTCTGCCCTGAAATTCCAAATACCAGCAAAATAAGGTTTCATTTTAAAATGAGGGGCTAAATGGGCTATTTAGAGATTAATTAGACTTTTGAGTTTGCTCTTTGTTTCTCCGTTTCTTTTCTTTGTCTTCTCATTTTCCTTGTTTGGTTCTGCGGCTGCCTAGAGATTTGGGCTCAGGCAGAAAGGGGGAGGGATTGCCCTGCGGGTCATCCAGGTGTAGGGAAAAGATGCACAGGGCTGATTTTCCTGTGTCTTTGGAAGCACAGGGGCATGAGATCAGTGTTTGCGTAAAGTCCATACGTTGGACTGCTTGTCTCCTAGATTCTGGAAGGCTGGTATGGTGCGCTTGTGGCCAACCTAGGTCCTCTGAGTCCCCCACCCACGCACTGCGGCCAGCTCAGCAGTGTGCCTCTCTGTCTGTGTTACAGGCCTTGCTCCTGCCCATTACTTCCCAGCCTTCCTTTTTTTCTACACCACCCTCTTTTTCTATATCTCCTCCTTTCCTCTACCTCCATCTCTCTTAACTACACCCCTGCCTAGAAGAGCACAATTTTTCATCAGTTCCCTCCTGTGTGCCACTGACAAATTGAGTCAGATTATACAATACTCACTTTCACAATGTAAAGAGCTTATAATTCATGGCCAAGACCAGCTTATCTCTTTGCTCTTCTTTGCTTCCATTCCATGTATTTCACCTCTCACACAACTTTCCACAAAGTTTATCCTAAATAAGCACTTGTTCAGTCAGTGAATGAATTGATAAATGAATGACGGACATTATCCCTTGACCTCATCCACCTCTCTCCAGCACTTCCTGACCTATTTACTTGTCCTTCCCATTGAGTTGTCCTTTTTCAGTAACTGAATTAAGGCTCTTGTTTGAATTCCTCCCTTTCCAGTTAATTCACTAATTAAGTCTTTTCTGTTGCTTTCCAAATGTTTCCAGTTGTGTCGTTTTAATTGCTAGTGTCTTGTATTTAGTTTTCCACATTTACCTCTGGCCTACATGCATTATATTTCTACTCACTAAAATAGACTGAAGGAGGTATTTATTGAAATGGTGGATTTGGATTCACCTCAGCTTGCAAAGGAAATTTGAATCCAAGCAGTAAGCTTATAAAAATAAATCCCTGAGTTGCTAACACGAATAGTTAGGGAGTATTCGGGAAATATAAGAAAGAAATTAGCTTTAGTTCTCTGGAGGATGGTCCATGGGTCAAGAGTCTGAGATGCAAATAAAAATATTTACAGAGTTGAGACTGCTGCTTAACTCCACTTAGGTTAATTCCCAGTCTTTGTCAACAGATAACTGGTTTTCTGCAGTGCAGAGAACACACTTCTCTGTTTCCCATTATATATATTGAATGTCAGGAGCAAAGTTTCTCCCAGCATGTGCCAGGCCATGAAAATAGCCATTGAGAATGTAGAAAAGCATATTTACTTTTTATATTTGAAACTAAGATGGACTGAGATCTTGATAGGGAATTGCATATTTAAGAATTGTTAATCAAAAACTTGATATATGTAAAAAGAATAGTTTTTAAGTATTTCATAATAATTTAAATTGTAACAACATGAATGTATATGTTTGTGTTAATTAGGTAAAATAGCTGGAAAATTTTTTTTCAAAGTATCATCATAATTCTTTTGAAGTATTTCCCTACTGCTTGGGCTGGGAGTAAGGAGAGGTGTGCCACAATGTTCCAGCCAGGGGACTGGGAACCCACTGGGGCATGAAGAATTATTTGTACACTGAACTTGTAATAACTTTTATATGTAAGCAATCTTCATATAGATACTGTTTTAATAAATGAAATAGAATGTATTTAAAAGGACTGACAGGTTTTTGGGGTTTTTTGTTTGGTTTGTTTTTTCCTGTTCAAGTAGAGAAAATTCACCACATACTTATGTTTAGAGAGTGCTAGAACCTTTGCTTTGGGTAGTTAGCTTGATTTCCCTCACAGTGTGTTTATCACCTTTTTAAATTTCCTGTACTTGTTTTCTTGGGTATCTTTATAGTATATCTTTTAGTCTTTCGAGCAGTCTGCAAGCCACAGCAAAGGAGGCAGTTTTGAATTGAATGCTGATTGTTCTAGTGGTTAATATGAGGCTGAAGAAAGAAACTGAGCTTGACCAGCTGCTCTTTCAAAGCAAAGTCACTTTAGATCATGGAAGAAAATAACTCAAGAGGCAGAACTCCACTTGGCTTGGCTGGAGTTAAGACTGAGCAAAAACCTTTGCCTCTCTGTGGGAGATTATAGGTTAGGGAGAAACTGATGTGCTCAATATATATATTTTTAAGTTTACAGCCTCAGTGCCTTGAAGCAGTCGCAAGAAAAAAAGGTTCCTTTTAAGAAAGGATTGGTCATCCATATGACTTCAGTATCATTTCATGATCCCCTCTTGCCTCCCACAGCACTACACCATCAACAAAATGGACATGCAATCCATGGCTAAGTTTAACTGCATGACCGGGTAGCAAAATTATTCACATTGCACTCAGATATGTAAAGAAAATGTAGCTTCTCAGTTTCTCTAAAATCAATCATGCCTCATTTCTGATGATCAGGCTTCCTGGAGTTGGTGATGGGGCAGGTTTGGGAGTCAAGATTTGATTTAAAATCCCCTCTTCAGAAGATGCTCAGCTTCCCAGAGGGCCTCTCTTTCTCCCCCCTTCCTCCCTGTCCCAACACACAGGGGAGAGACACAGCGGCTCACTCCCCTCCCTCAAAACTCTCACATCCATTTATTCCTCCTTTAGAGCAGTAGGATCTCCTGACCATGCCCTCCTGGCAGCAAGGTAACTTCTCTACCACCAGGGCAGAAATGCTTTGCTCTCAGACATCCAGGCTTGGTTCTTCAGATGTTTAAGAGATGCATAAAATCCCCTCTCTCTCGCTCTCCAGCTCTCTCCCTCTCCTTGTTTCTCTCACTCACTCACTCTTGTTTTCTATCTCACTCTCTTTTCTCCGAAGTCTGGCCTCTGGTCTTACTGTCTTGCTGCTGATTGCAACAAAAATCAAACTTGATCATTAAGGCATAGAGCTGCAGCAGGAATCCGCTTTGCCCTTGAAGCCTGGAGACCCCCCACTTCAGTGGCTGGGGTGCCCAGGCACTACAATTTACCAGAAATGGAAATATGTCTGAAAGGAAATACACCAGAAATACATTTCTAAAAACAATGTGCCCTTGATGAACCACCCCTCATATGAAGAGGCGTGGTTTAAAGAACTTGCTTTTCACTATCCTTCCCCTCTGTCATGAATATCGCCACATTTCATGGGGGGGAAAATGAGTCTAAGGATGTTAGGTCAGCCAAATAACAGTTTTAGGAGGGAAGGTGATAAAGAAGAATTCCCCTGAAAAAAGGAAATGAATGCAGAAAGCTGACAGTTACCAAGAAGTTCAGAATAATTTTATTGACTTCCTGCATTTGTTTGCTTGCTCTTTGCTAGCCTGCCCTTGAACTATGGAAATCTGACAAATTCATCACTCAGAAGGAAAATGTGTTCATGCCAAGTCCGGGTTTCTCCCTGGGTAGCCAGGAGCCTGTTAGTTCTTCAAGTTGCAGGCTGAGGCGCACCTGGAATCAATCCCCTGCTCTAACCTTGCCACGGTGGAGCCCGGAGGCTGCATGGTCTGACCTTGACTTTGACTTTGATCCCTTCCGCAAAACGGAAAAGGGACAGCAAATGGGGGCTCCCGAGCTAAAGGGCAGGTGATACGGAACTAGGAAGTAGAATGCACAGACTGAGCCCTGAATTCTTCTCAGACTAAATCTAAGAAATATTCCCAGCTTTCCAAAAATCACTACTCACAAACTAATCTCCCTTTCTGGCTCTTACTCAGCTGTGAATCCCTTCTTAGGCTTTTAGCCTCCTTTAAGCCATAGAAAGAGAATGAAAAAAAGTGCACCCCAAGACCTTGGATTTTTTTCTTCCTTTTCTGTTGTTGCCAATGAATCAGTTTGAAAAGTGGGCTGGCACAGGTCCCAGGAATTCGTGTTGAATGTCTAATGGAGATATACTGTGCAGTGGCTGCAGGCTGTCCAGGCATTTCCAAACATGGTTCTAGTTGATAGCTTGTGCTTTTAGGGGAGTGACCTGCCAGTGACATGTGTTTTCCTACCTGTAGAGAGGCTTGAAACATTTCGAATATTTCCTTTCTACTTTACTTACGGGGGGAGGCAGGGTGTCACATACATTTGAATAGTTCCATGATCAAAATGACTGCATTTAAAGTAAGATAATGAAAGCACATATCATCTCAACTTCCTTACTGCTCTTTCTTCCCAGGAATCTCAGAAAGTTGAACATAAATATTGTGTCTGTCTTGTGTAGCTCTGGGAAGAGGGGGTTCTCCTCCTGGACAAGCTCCCTCTGAATTTGATGAGACCAAATAAAGCCAAGGGCCAGAAACTGGGGGTAAAAGGGGGTACCACGTTTATTCCCAGGCGGTCACAGACAGCTCAGTACACATGGCTGGCTCGAATGCACTCCCCAGAGTGGCTACAGGTTCTGCTCCCCTGCACAAACTTAATCTTCTAGGGGCACTGGGGCTCCATGGCTCCCTCCCTGCTCTCCTATGGCACGCCTTCCCTGGCTCTAGCACTGGGAGGAATTCTGTGGGTGGGTCTCTGGTGACTAGCAGACACCTGACCACTCATGTACCAGGAACAGAGGAGAGAGGAGAATAGGTGCTTCCTCTACACCCCTCCTTGGGGCCAGCAGTCCTGAGTCTGACCAGAGGCTCTGGTGCTGGTAAACATCCCATAAACGTGCAAACAGGCTCTTATTATATATGCAATGGGTGCTCTCAAGGCCAGGTGGGGATCCTGAGCAGAAAGTTCCATTTTCCCCACAATCTGTCTTTTTCCATGCAAAAGCAATCATTTTTGTTTTCATTTCTGTTCAATTCCCAAAGGGCTTGTTGATTTATTCAACAATGTTTACTGAGTGCCAGTTATATCCTGGGCACTGTACTTATAGTGAGTATACAGTTGAGAACAAGGTGGACAGTGCCCAGCATAAGTGGACCTTATAAATGAATGGGATAGAGGATAAGCAAATAAACAGGGTGATATAATGGTATTTAGTTGGGTAGTAGGTGCAGGAAATATTATGGACTGGCTTTTTTAACTCCTATCACAGCCCACTTATAGAATCCCTTCCTAAACTACACCTAGGATGCCTGCTTGACCCGCAGAGCAAAAAAGCCAGTATAATAGTAATAAAAATATTAAAATATCACTTCAGAGACTCCCTGGTGGCTAGGGTCTGCCTGGGCCCCCAGGGGTGGCTGATGGGGAAATGAGTGGCACTGGGCAGTGAACACTTATAAGGAGACGAGTTGTTTGGCTAGTCTGGTGGCAGCATTGGATTCATCCAGAGAGCCCAGCTGGATGCTCTTTGCCTGGTGGGGGGCAGCAAAATTTCCACAGAGAAATAGCTGCAGCTCCTGACTGAGAGTTTCGCACCTCTCCTAGAAGGAACATTGCTTTGTTGTGGATCCAGGGCCAGGTCCTGCACCTGAGCATGTGCCGACCCCTCCCCAAGGGTGACAGGTCTGTTTCTCCTGCCCCTTCGAGGCCATGCACTTTGCCAGGACCTGCCTCCTGCTCTGCCCCAACCCTCCTCCCGCCCACACAGTGGAAACGCCGAGAAAAGACAGTGAATAAATGCACCTTCTCCTGCGTCTGAGGCTCCCAGGCATTCTGTATTATCTCACCAGCCTGCCCTTGGCCTTTAAGAATTTGTTACAATTTAAGCTGCTTTCTTCGACCTGCTTTTAAGGCAGCTCCATTCTCCTCTCCTGCTCTGCCAGAGGTGAAACAGCCTGGGTCCCCATTTTCCCACAATGAACCTGTCACGCTTCAGAATATAGTTCATTTGGTTGCCTTAGCACTTCAGCTTTCTGATTTGCTCAAAAAAAAGTTATAATTTTATAGATGACCTGGCCTTTTCTCATTGCTAAGGTGGGAGTGACATTTCCATGAAGCTATGAGCACCCTAAGTGGGAGCAGAATTCCCTGGTTCTGTTTAGAGGTCCACCATTAAGTGGGGGAGTAGGGGTCTGGCAGGCGATCAAAGCATCCATGCTGTTAAAAGCTTCAGATGTGAAACGTTTGTTAAATCATGGAACATTGATTAAGTATATACTGCTTGCATACCACTGCATAAAGAGCTGAGGATACAAAGGATGAGGCATACTCTTTCCCCTCACAGTCCAGAGGGAGAAAAATCACATAAACTACATTGTACAGTGGTGTGATGAATGCCGTAATAGGAGTGGAACCAAGCCTGTGGGAACATGGCCCTGAATAAGGACACAGGGGCAGTGAGGAGGTATAATTATTTGAGTTATCCTTGGAATTTTGAAAGAAAGAAAAGGTGAGGAGACATCCACAGACAAATGTTCCTTAATTCCTCATCCACTAATAAGAATTCCATTTCCTGGCAGGGTTAGCCAGGATCACAATCTCTTTCTGAGGTCTAGTAGGTCAGCCCAGTCTTAGCCAAGGTCAGCTGTGTGCCTGATCCTCTGGGTGAGCTCAGCATTTCTCCAGGCCAGCAGATTCCAGGTCCATGGGGCTAAAAACAGGGACTCTGATGGATTGTGTTTGACTAAAATCAGTAATTTTTTCTAAAAAAAAAAACCCAGAAGTTTGATACCAGTATCTAAGATGTTGTCTTTCACACTTGCTGTCTTTATGCTTTTATTAATCTCTAGACTTGTTAAACCCCAAGTGGGTGGATATCTGATTGTTGGTTTATTTGCACCAGTTGGAACGGATGCTCAGCGATGCTCTAAAATGAAAGGTGATCCTATGCAGTTGCCAAAGGTCTCCTATTCGGGCCCCTCAGCCTACCAGGACGACCCAACCTGTCAGAACCAAGACAGAAATAGTGGACAAACAGGGACTTGCCAGAGTCAGATGCCTGCGGGAGTGGGAGACATAGGCCAATATTCAGTCGTTGAGCTGAAAGCCTTGTGTGCGGCAGGCTGGGTTTAGGCAGAGTACTCGCAGGGCTGATGAGACCAACTCCCAGGAGCGGGAGCTGGTCTGCAGACAGACCCAACACAGACGCTGGCAACAAAGACACGGACGGGATCAGGAAGCAGGACAGGAACAAGCTGGCCAGAGGATTGTGTGCGGCCAGTTGGCAGACCTGGCAGAGTGTCTGAAGGCCTTCAGGGTGCACGGGCATTTGAGCATCCTTTCTGAAAGACATGCACAGTCTACTACACACACACACACAGGGCCGAAGTCCGAGAGCACAGCCCGCATGCACCTGAGTCCATGTGCCTGTGATGCCACACTATCAAGGGACTGACTTTAAAATATTACACTTGATGACAATACAGTTTGAAAGGTAACTTTTGGAATATATATATAATTTTATGTTAAAGGCACAAACATTATTACTCTAAGAAAGAGAGGAAAACACTTCAGCAGTTGAGAAGTTACTTTTTTCTTTGCTAACTAATGAAACAAGTTGATAAAGAGATAAGAGCATCATATTTTATAGCAGAGGACAAAAATTACTGTTGGTAGAAAATTCAACTGTTTGGCACTGTGTACGCTGGCACATAATGTCCTCGTTCCTTGGTATCCAGGCCCCACCTGGGTAGGAGTGGGTGTGCTGAGTCCTGCGCGGGGAAAATTAATTCCAGGTGCAAATTAAACAGCTGGCCCATTTGTGGTGTCTCAGCATCCTTTCAGGCTCTTTTGCTGTTATTCTGAACTTCAAATAAGTATGAAGTCACAGTCATTGTCAGCATTTGCCAGACATGATCTTAAATATTTTGAGGGTCATTTAAAAGAACCAAAAACAAAATTACGTTATTGTTTTCCTTATTGGAAATGTTCCTTCACATTTCATCTTCCCAGCACAGAACATGGGAATGTATTTCCTCTTGTTTTGTTTCTGAATCTTGGAGTTCCCTGAAGGTATTTTTCTGGTGAGGGTGAAAAGAAAGAATGACCACCACATTATATAACTTGAACTTGGCACCACCCAATTTTTAACCCGAGTGTAGTGAAAAATTCAGCAATCCAAGAGGTTATTTATGATTATTCTCTTCCTTGCTAGTGACCTGGAAGTGATTTAAAGTGAGATCAATTGGTGCTGCTATTTAAAAGTAGGAAGCTTTCTGCTCACTCACTGGCTTCAGGCTGACTGTCTCTCCTGTCCATTTCCTTCCATAAGGAACACATACATGATAATAACGGTTGTGCAAAGGCACCATACTGTGTGGATGCTTTGGAAATGCTGGGGTTACAAAAATTTTTTTAAGATAATCCCAGTGGGTGAATCCTAAAAGGGTAAGGACCTGTTTCTCCCCAAGTTTAAAGTCACTGATGAAGCATTTTCTTCATGGTGAGACTTTCATCAGTAGAGCTAGAAGGGATGTATTTGCAAAGATTATAAATTATTTGTTCATTATGCACATGTACATATATGTAAATATACATACTTATTCATTATTGTATTGTATTTCTAGGTGAAAATCCTAAACGCAGGATTGAATTAAAGAAGTGTTTGAAATGATGACAGATAAATATGCATTTTTTCAACAACAAACATTTGTTTGGAGCTTTATAATTTTAAACTGTTTTCATATACTTATACTTGGTTTGCATCTATGAGATGGACAAAGAGACACTATTTCCTCATTTAACTGATGAAAAACTACATATATATTTAATGGAGATAAAAATCTCTTGAATTTGCCATTGGAGAAGCTGAATTATGAATAGAATGGACGGACATGTGACTCCCAAAGGCTGCATCAGATCCTGTGGCTGTTATTATGCAGACAAGTCAAACAAAACTAGGATTATTTGGGCCTGGGTTTTATCCAGTAAATCGTGTCAATTTTTTCCCTCGCTCTGGTAGTAGCAGATTGCTCTGGGAATTACTAACAGGCTAAAGCAGAAAAATAAGTGTCCTGACTTTCAGTTCTGACTTCTGACCACTAGAGGGCAGTACTGTCCTCTGCACGTGATGCCCAGTATCTGTTCTAAGAGAAAAGACTGGAACTCTGCAATCCACATCCCACACCTTCCGGCCTCCATTTCGGAGAGTGTGGTTTGGATGGCACAAAGGAGACAGTCTCTCCATTAACTATTCTCTGCAATGGGGCTCCAACTCAGTCTTTAAACCCAGAGACCGCCTGCCTCCTAAGTGTTAAGCTATCAATGAGTAATTATTATCATAGATTCATACATGTCCAGCCTGATCAATTTCCTAGAGAATGGAAACAGTGAATGGATTGCTTTGATCACACTAGTAGGTATCCAAAAATTATAAAAAGTAGGGTAGGAGGAGTGAAAAAAATATATAGTTTGATAACTATATAAAAAATGCCATATAAAATACTACCATATAAAATACTGCCATATAAAATACTACCATATAAAGTACTACCAAAAAAATACTGCCATATAAAAATATATATTGCATGACCTTAAGCATAATACGTCCACTGAAGTTCAAAATGCTTCAATGAGTGTTTGTAGGTGGAAAGATGTTTCTGATGATTGCATGGCACTTGAGTGTTTCCAGCAGTATATAAAAATAGCCTGTAAAAGTTTTAGCTGTACAAAGCAATGACCCCTGAAGATAACTACTGATTTACAAATCTTCTGCAACAAGGTGAAGACACACATGGCCACACACCTTATCCCACAGGTGGAGTCTTTGCTCCTTTTTGGGTTGCTCCCTCCTCTGAACTGAGTATCTATAACCCTTGGGCACTCATCTACTACCTTGTGTTTTAGATTAATTCAGGGAGACTAGATTTATAATTCATTTTAATTCAGTACAGATTTACTACAAATTTCTATATGGAGATATGGAGCTGAGTTATGTACTAAAATAGGTTATGAATGATGCTGGTTTCCATAGAGCTAATGGGTCTGTGAGTTCCTCCAACATCCTATTCACAACAATGCCCTGTTTTGCTGGTCCTGACATCTCCCTGCAGACATGTGCTCACCCAGCAGCACCTCCTGCATTGATCAGCTATTGCAGGGATGTCTCACCCACAGCCTCCTGTGTTCTGCCTTGCACACCCACCCATGGTTCACGTCTGATATCCTCAAAACCCCATAAGGTCAAGACCTCCTTAGATGGCTGCAGTCCCTGTTATGGAAGAGGCCAGCGCCAAGGCAGGTGAGTGCCAGCAGGCCAGATCAGCTGACCCTCCCTGGGGTCTTCAAGAAGCCCAGGTTGTTCCCTCCCAACTTCTCTCTGCATACACCTCCATAGGTCAAGGTTGAGGGACCGACAAATCGAAGGCACACTCTCGTCCTCCCCTCTCTTTACACCCACATTACCTGTGACAACCCTTGGCCCACCCACCTCCAGCCACAAACCTCTTCCCTGGTGGTCACCTTGGGCATGTCTGCATTTCACCACAGCCTACACGGAGCCTTCCTTGAAGAGACAGATAACAGAATGTCCCCCGTCAGCAAGTTCACAGCCATGGCTTCACCTGTTCTGACACTCAGCAGGGTAAACCATACATAGTAGATGCTGAGGAAAGTTTGGTGGGGGTGATTATGATGAGTGTGGGATCTGCCTTCATTTTAGGGGTTACAAACCTGTCATCTGGTTAATGTCCGTTCTGCCAAGTGCTAAGATAGATATCATTTAATATTTCAACAGTGAGTTCACTTGCTTATGTGAACATACTTCTGAATCCATCTTTAATTTCCCACTCTAATGATTTCATATTAATAAACCTTATCTCCCTAATGAGATCATAAAGTTCATAGGTCAGGGAATTGATCTTAATATTTCTCTTCTTTTTCTTTGATCACTGTTATATATTCTCTCCAAAATCTCCATTTCAAGTCAAATTCTAGCCACCACCTCTTGTATTTCCAACTCACTCCCTCTCGTTTTCCAACTCCAACAATCCTATCTCAAACGTGTCCTTCAAATCTTGGCTGAAATGCCACCTCACAGACACCTTTTCTTACTGTCTCATTTAAAATCATAAATCCTCTCCCCATCTCTGCTGCATTTTACTCCATAGCACTTACCACCATTTGACATGCCATCAATTTTACTTTGTTTATTGCCAGCCTCCCCCAATAGAAAGACCCATAAAGTTGTTACTTTTGTTTATTTTACTCTCTACTCTAGCCTCAATGCCTACAAAAGTGTCTGGCACATAATCAACACTCAATAAATATGTATTGACTAAATTAATAAATCAAGCATTTAGCCCAGCATTTTCCCAGAGTGGCCAGTTAAGAAATATTTGTTTGTGTTAGCACCGCTATGTTTTCATCAGTTAAGGAAAATGGAAGGTCAAGGTCATTAGGATAGAGCCACAGGAGCCTGAGGGAGCTCACCGACTGTTAAAATCTTCAGAGATTGACTAAGTGCAACTTTTTTCAGTAGTGAAATCAGCCAAGAATGCTTTGATATGAGGACTTTGGAACTGGGATCATGGAAGGCCCTGGTTAAGCTTCTAGGACGATCAGTTTAGGGTTTCAAAACAATCTGCACAGCAGTACTCTTTCAAGATACTCTGCAAAAGCAGAGAGTATGTAAGGGGACCTCTACAACAAAAATATCCATCAATAATAATGATCATAATGAGCAAGGCTCCATGTTACGAAGTCTGGAGAGTGCTCGATGGGATAATACTTTTACAAAATTAACTGGTATTTGCCTCTTTTCTTCCAACTGGGGAGACTAAATACAATTTTCCATTGTCCAAAGTGTTATTTGACAATGTAGAATGCAGGTGTACTAACCATGCCTTTTTTTTCTTGTTTCTTTTTTCAGCTTTGTTGAGATATAATTGACATAGAGTACATTTAGGGTGTACAATGTGATGATTAGATATGCACGTACATTGCAAAATAATTACTATGATAAGGTTAGTTAACACACCCTTCACTTCACATAGTTACTGTTTTATGGTGGTGGTGAGAAAATTTAAGATCTACTGTCCTAGTGACTTTCACGTACACAATACAGTGTATTTATTACATAGTCTATAGTCTCTGTGCTGTGGGTTACACCACCAGGACGGTTTCATCCTCTAACTGGAAGTTTGTATCTTTTGTGTTTTCTGTATTTTGATGCTGTGCATCTGGAGTCTTGCTGACCTCGGTGGGACTGTCCCACCTCAGGTTAGCCAATTTCCAAAGATAGTGAACAACTCGCCCTCAGCCTTCCAAAAACCTCCCCTTTCAGAAGCAAACCAACCATTCCAGAGCCCACACCCTGAACCACCAATTCTACTGGGTTCTCCAACTCAGTGCCACTATTCCCTGCCCCCAACACCCCAGAGATTACCAGACAACTCGGGACAGCCCCATGCCCCAGGGCCTGTTACAGTCACTCAAACTAGCCAATCCTGAGCCTGTTTCCCCTGCCTTGCCTGGCCCTTCCCAGGGAGGCCACGGTAAAGGCTCTTGCCCACATTTTCACTTTGCCCCCTCTGCCTCCTCACCAGCCCTACTGTTTCCCTGGGTGGCTCCTGCGGGGTGGTGTGCGCCTTCCTCTTGGAAACTATGAGTATCAAACGGTCTTTCCAATGGCAATTATTTCCTCATCTGCTAGTCTTGCCACACCTAAAATCATTACAAAACCTATATTTTATAACAGCAGAGAATAAAATAAGTCAATTCTTGACATTTGCAGGCTTCTTTAGCTGTGGTTCTGGCATATAAACAAACTATTACATTAACAATAAAACAGGTTTGAAAGGATGAAAGCTCTGATTTGGAGAAGAGGAGGAGAGAGGAGCAATGGATTATAAGAAAGATGTGGACTCAGAAGGAGGGTCTCAAAGCCCACCCTTCTCCTGCCACCTTCCCCTCCCCAGCGCTCAGCGTGTGAGGGGATGGGTTTGGGAAGCAAAACAAAGACAAATGTTTATCCTTCTTCCCTCTGGAGTTTTAGTACTTGGTGCTTCAGCCATCTCCTTAATACACACAGAAGTTCTTCAAAGGTAGGTGTTATCATTAATTTACAGATGAGAAAAATGAGAGCTCAAAGAGATTAAGACCACACCATTATCAAATTTATGGTACTGATTTATAATGACAATATCTGTCATTTATCAGTCGCTTCCTAGAGAACAAGCACAGTGATACTATTTTATCTACTTAACCACACAGAACCTTGCAGCACAAAAAAGGAAACACGTGGACTCTGAACTCATGCAGTCTGTCCTAACTGGTTCTGCTACTCAGCAGCAAAATATTTCATCTCTCTGTAGGTCATCAGTCAACTTCATCAAGGTCTTTTTTTCTTCATTTTATTTATTTTTTACATTTTGTCTTTAAAAGTTATTAAAGCAGTAGATGCACAAAGTTAAAAAAAAAAGTAGTCCTAAAGACATATAAAGCTAAAACAGTAGTCCCTGGCCTACTCTGCTTCCTACCAACCTACTCCTCTGGGGCAAGCACATTCACTTTTTTAGGTGATATTTCCAAATAAAAAGTCATGCGTTTATGCTGTGATGCTTTATTAATCAATTACAGACAGTACCTTATCACCTCACTGACACAGAGAAGGTGAGGATTTAACTGCTGGATGTGGCTTGGCTGTCGAAGGGCATACTATGCCTCTTGTAGCCCCACCTTCCACCTTCCCCATATATGTCGATCACTTATTAATTCTATAAACACTGTTTATATTATTGTTACTCTATATGGAACTTTGGTTTATTGCAGAAATAAGTCAAGTACCATGATTACATTTCTTTTCTCTCAATGCGTCTCTTCCTCTAGAAGTGCCCTATAATCCTTCTATGTTTTATTTATCTCAGTTGGTACAAACCCCTTTCCAACATTTGGTATATCATATTTAGTTCTGTATTTTCCTGTCACATCTCTCTGGAAGCCAGTGCTCGGGGGCCCATCTATTTGATTCCCTGCTGTAATACCAGAGCAGAGAAGTGCTCCCCATATAGTAGAGGCTCCATAAACACTACTGAATAAGTATCTATGAAAAAGAACATTTAAATGTGTTATTAACAGAGCTGTTACCAGTTAATGGTTGAGAAAAATAGAAATATGTACATTTTAAACACAAACTGCCTGCCACAAGGAACCTTAGATGTTAGAACCTGACTCCAGTGCTTATGATCAGGTTGGTAAAATTTTTCTAAATGTAATTCAGCCCTAACATTTCTGTGCAGTTAGTTTACTGTGATAAAATGGAATGTGAGTGACCAAGATTTTGAACTTTGGCAATTCCCAATATTACCATAACTGAAGGAAATAGTCAGAGCTTGAAATCTTGAGTGACCAGTTTATCTGAGTCTTTGCTTTTCAGGCTCTAAGCAATTAGGCTGTCAGCTCAGCGAATGTGGCTTCTAAAATCCTAAAATCAGCAATAGTACAGTCCCATTCTTGGCCAGTAAGAGCATGTTTCTCTGCTGGGTTATAATATAGTGTTCATTTATTCCTCACACCCATTTTTGACAGATGAAACCAGTTTATGACCCAAACAGAACAGAGCTAGTTGAAAGCAATGAAAATTTAATAGACAAGCAAAATGGTTGTGAATGATATTTTTTAAAAAAATCATTTGCAAAGCTATGGAAAATTTTTGACTCATGCAAAGATTCAGTAATTTGAGATGAGTCTATCTGTGAACAGGTGGTAGGAAGTTAACATACAATTAAAATGTAAATTTGTATTTTGTAACATTTTTCAAATTGCAAAATCTGTAGTTGTTGAAAATATTACAGGACACTAATTAATGGCACTGGGCTTAGGAAGTTCTACCCTGCTGGTAAAACAGGTATTAGGTACCAAAACGTATTCTACTATCCACAACAACTATTAGGAAGAGTAGGAAAGGGAACAAACCCTCTAAACGCCAAGCAGACTTCTCATCTCAGTTCATTACGAGCCCTATTGTACAAATGAAGAAACCGGGGATCAGGAGGATGAAGAAATTTACATATGGAAATGTGCAGTCCTGAGATATGAGTCGAGGTCCAGCTGGACTGCTACCCTGTGTCCCTTTTGCCACACCAGTTCACACCAAGGAGCGCTGAGCACCACTTTTTCATTGTTCTTTGCAAGGAGGAAACTTGGCTTCTGCATGTGGATACACTTTACTGTATCAGTTTATCTCAGATGTTACTTTGTCCATATATATGCATAGACATATGCATATAAAAGCTGGAGACTCATTTGTTACATCTTTTGTATGAATGCCTGCGTGTCTGTCTTAACAGCAGTGAAGTATTCAAATAAATTGGCCCTTTACGTGTGACTATTGTGATCTAATTCTACAGAAGACATCACATGGTAATTCGTCTTATAATTGGAACCTTGTAATTCTAGGCTATTCCAGGATATAATTTACTCTTGCTTTTTATTAAGTCAATATACTGGTGATGATTTTGAAGTTTATTTCACATACAGGTATCCTTAGAAGTTTGTTGCAAACATATTCAAGTAGAATACAACGCAAGCCATCTATTTTGCTTAGCTCTGCCAATTTAAATGATCATTTTATGGGAAGTTTGCTTGTCATTACAATGAAGTTGATTTGGTTTGCAGCTTACCAAATCTACCACTTCTGTATTTGGTAAATTCTTTTTCTAACCAGTCCACCTGGAACCGCACCACCTGTTAATTGAGCCTGGAGAGGGATGCCAAATTTAATCCTGAGACATTCTTTATTTATTAGTTCACTCTACAACCCCTCTGATTTATAGTACAGTGTCCATATTTTTCTTTCCCTCCAAGCCATTTCCAATTCGCAGAATTCAATTTCTGGCTTAGGCCCATGTTTCAAAGGAATGAGGTCACTCAAGTATCATTTGCCAGCTTTCTCCACCAAAGACAATAACTAAGGACTGAATGGAAAATCTCACACAAAGCCAGATTAGAATTTGCACTAATGAGCCCGAGGTATTGGTTACAATGATGCTATCTCTCAAAAGCAGCATAGTTACCATAAATGCTCCAGTCTTCTTCTCTTCCTCTTCAAGCTCTCTTGGGCAGACCCAGAGACTCCACGTCTAGATTTGACCTTGTTTTCCAAGCTTTATTTTCTTTGCCATCTGAAGTGGCCAGTGCAGGTTCTGAAAATTAAGGCATAACATTAGAGAAAAGTGGAAGTGTCTCACTCCAACTATGTTAAATGCAACCCATTGTTCCATATTATTCAGATTTATTACAATTATGGTATATTGTAGAGATGTTTCAGTAGCCAGAAAATAATTGGGCCTGAAATTGGAGACCTGAATTTTTGTTCACCATTTACTTGCTAGACAGTTTTCCTTAAGTCACTAAAGAGCTCTGTGTGCTCTACTTCATTGTTAAAAATTGGAAAAGAAATAATGATCATACCTGCCAAACGTACCTCCGACATGTGGTAGTACATTGGACATGTAAGCATATAACCAATAAAGATTTCTAAAATGCAAATTATTGTTATGTTTAATGATAAACTAGAAAAAGAACTTCAACATTCCAATGATAAAAACTGCAGTAACACCACCCACGGCAATATGAACAGTGTGATAAACCAAATTAATCTCTGTGCTGTGTATATCAGAAAGGAGTACTAAGGTGGTATTTTTTTGTACACACCTGAACACGCATAACTCCATTAAATTATACTTTTTATGGAAACTTTGACTGTATTAATCTTGGCAGAGTTTGGGTAACATTTTGGGAACTCTGAAAGGGTTCTTTCATTTTAATTCCCATGAAAGACTTTATTTTTATATCCTGTATTAGGGATATCCAAAACGAAAAAAAAAGCACCAACACACTTCTAATAATATATCATGAAAATAAAACAGCACCATCAGAAGAGTACCCTCAGCTGTCACCTTTACCAGAACTATAATCTGTGTTAAAAATAAGCCTCTCAACCTTCCTTCATTAATGGTTCATTTCCTACTTAGTAATTTCACAAATTCATGTTTGCATAGTATATTAATAAATTGGCGTCGGTGCCTTTAAACAGTTTTTATGCAGAGCGATTTTATCTCTCTTAGTGCGACAGTGAGTCAGACTCTCCCAGCTGTTTTCTACTTCTAAAACTCCGAACTTTTGTAAAGTGCAATGACTCTCAGGCTACTGTAGCAGTGACCTACCTACTCTGCAGGCTATGCTGGCTCGCTGGAAGAGTTAATTGACTTCAAGGCAGGACTTGATTACTTTGCACTTACTCTTTCACTCTCTGGACGATTTCAGTAGGCAGCAGGGGCTTCCTATTCTTAATAAGAAAGGAAGGATTGAGAAGTACTGAAGGATTGAGAAGTACTAAGGACTGAAAATGAGAGCCCACAGAATATGGTAAAAGCTAAGTCATCCTTCTTCCGTGAAAACTGCCCCTAAGTGGTTTTGCCAAAACAAGTCTAACAGTAGGAGATTGTCAAGGCTCCAATTAGTAAATCCCTAAGCCCCAAAGTTAATTATGTGAGTAATAAAAAGTGGTGGAAAACTTTTGTTCCCAGGAAAGAGAAGAGTCAGATCAGCCAGTAGCCCCACTGGGTATGTAGAGGGATTAGAAGCCACCATAAGAAGAAATGTTCATGGTCCCCAATAAAATGGAATGAAAACTCTTTAAAGATGATTATTGCTAGATACATTTCAGTGATTTTTTTAAAAGCAAAAAAAAGCAAAGGATACTTGGACACCTATTCCTTTTAAAATGGCATCTCAATGCTTATGCACTATAAGAGAAAATAAAAAATACATTTAAAATATTAGGGAAAAGGGAAGGATAAATTTAAAAATGGATTTTCCTTTGGTAGAAGTCTTTTACTAATGCAATAATAAAGGCTGTGGTATTTAGTAGTTGACTGTAATGATAACTCCCTTAGAAAAGACATATAGAGATTGACTTACATAAAGATAGTACACTATCGAAATATTACAAAACTAGGCATTAGTATGAAAAATAATGGAGAAAGAGCACATATGTCAACAAGTTTGGTTAAGCCGTCAGGCCCAAGGTACTTCCAAATCAGGATATTTAATAAATGAAGTGGAGTTCATAAACACAGGTAGAGACCATCTTAGAGAGCTTATAAAAGCCTTGGAACACTGGGAAATTTACTCAAGTTTCAAATGTGAAAAGAATCCTTTTATAAGGAAGGTTGCTGTGGTGGTGGCTGCTGGAAATCCACCCAAATCTCTCTTCCATTTGTCCGTAGCACCAGAGCCGTTGCTGAGCCCAGCACTGTGCGACCAGATATCACCCACCCAAGTCTCCCTTGATACAGTGGGCACCCGAGTGACTAAGTTCTCTCTCATCAGTACGATGGGGATGAAGCGCTGTTTGCCACTCTGGGTCTTGGCCTTCAAACAGAATATTGGGTAAGCCCGCTTCCATACTTCTTCCCCTTCTCTTGACCTAAAACGCAAGGTGCCACTGAGTCGACGAAGAAAGCATTCTACCGATTGGAGGAAGAGATGTGAGGAATTTGGGTCTTCAAAGGCCGCGAGAGGAGCCACACCAGCAGTCCAGATCACTCACCTCAGTACATTCGCAAGAGAAGGAAACTAGTGTGTAAATTTTAACTATCTAAACTTTAAATACAGTGAACATAGTCCCAATTTGCTCAGGACAGTCCTGTCTTATGCCTCTTGTCTTAGCATAATTATAAGTGGCATTCTCTTTGACTATTGAAATAAAAACCATGGTAACCATATTTTAATTCAATGTATTATGCTACCTCTTTATATTAGCAGCTTAGTTTCTCTACAACCAGTATAGAAACTGGCACCTGGAACTTGGACGCAAACGTAACAGGACTGAAATATCTATGATGAGTAGCCACGTTTAGGAGGTGAGGGCATGGATATTATCAGGTGAGCAGACTGGAGACCCTTGGTATACTCTGGTAAAATATTTGGTAAAATTGTCCCTTGTGATAATATGAAAGGCAGATAGTGTACATACAAACCTAAAGCCATAGTGCCAGAATGTTAACTTGTTGTGTTGGTTAGTCCTGGCTGCATTTAGCAAGGTGTTAGGAGAAAGAAATAAACATGGGCAAGTTTAAAGCAGGAATGAAACAGAAAAGATGGGGTTGGAAATACCTCCCGCTTCCATGCTTCAAACAGCAGTTGTTTCTCAAGGCCTTTCTCAAAGACTTACCATTAAGCCAAAGCAAGAAAGATCAGATTAAGACTGTTGTCTTCACATATAAACTCCCTGTTTCAAATGCCCTCAAAACAGGAGCCTTTAAAATAAAGAAGAATGGATCTTGGAAGCCAGGAAATAAGGCTGACCTAAAAACTGTGCAGAAAAGGGTTTGTGTATGGAACTGGAACCTGGATGTGACTACTAAGAAGCCCATTAAATTTTTGAAATCACAAACCTGGCTTACAAAGGCCTGTGGTTACTAGAAACCCCACGCCAATGTATATTCCATATCCTCTTCAGATACCAGTGTGGAAACAATGAATGAAGACCCTTTCCAAATGGCACAGCCAGGGGCCCAGGAAGATGATAATCAACATTTACTTTGAGAGAAGCAGAGCCAGCTGTGGCGGGATGAACTAGCCAAGGATGCATTTGACTTTCAGGGCAGAAAATCTACATGATTCCCACCCAGTTTAGGCCCATCAGTGAATCTGCAATTTGTTCCTCCCTCTTCCAGATGGAAGTCTCTACGGCAGGCATGCTGCTCCTGCTCTACGTCTGTGTGGTGTGTGGGTGGGAAGGGGGCGCAGATGACTGGCTTTTTAGTTTACAGGTCATTGGACAATGAGCAGCTACCTCTGGATCAGATCAAAAAGACTGTCCATTACCTCAAGAACCTAGACCCTGAGCTGGGTCCAGTACAGACGGGACTCTGAGGAGTCCACCTGGAGAGCAGATAGATGTGTCTTGTGAATGGGAAAAGTCTGCACAAATATTTGGGTGATGCTCAGAGAGGCCAGAGGGGTACATAGCTAGTTATACACCAAGATTTGTTCTACATTTTTTCCCTAATAATTATGCCATATCTTGGCTCATAGCTGTCGTATGGATGCCATTTTGGAGCCTCTCATGCAGATTAATGGTGGCCTTGTGACTAAACTCCACCCATGGCATGTGAGTGGAAGTGATACTTGCCACCCGGATCGGGGCCTTAAAAACACTGAGCATGTGCTTCTCTTTGCCTCCTGCACTGTAGCACATGGGGCCTCTGCCCAGCCCCAGTCATATAGAAGAGGATGCCTGGGACAAGACGGAAGGAACCTTGTCCCTTGCTAGGCCACCTTGTTCACCTTACTGCTCTTACAGGGGTGAGAAGTAAACTTAAAGGTTTTCATGTCACTGTGGGGGGGGGGGATTTCTTTGTTACCATAGCTAAGTCTTGACCCTAACTAATTATACAGCTATTCATAAGTTCAGTTCGTCTGTTTGTCAGGCAAAGCATGTGTACTGAATGCCTAGTAGGTGTCAGACAGTCCGCTAGACTCCTAGACCCAGGCCTGGGCCACCAGCCAGTCTCAGACACACTGCCGCTCAGTCTTCATGTTGTGCCCACCATTTCTGGACAAGTTTGCAGTCTCCGATCTATACCAGTGCCTGCAAAATCATGCAGAGTATGTGGTGGAACTGGAAATGGAACCCCAGACTCTCTCATTCTAGAACTGTGTATCTTTCTATTTATAGATGCTTCATTTTGCAACTAATATTCAAACATAGTAAAATCTCTCAGGAATGTAAGTCGTTTTTTTAAACATAACAGACATGTTTATTTTGCCTTTCCTATTAGATGTTAAAAATCTTTTGCCAATATTTTCATAACCTGAGTTTTGGATATAAATAAAAGCACAGTACGCCCAATGCTGATTTAAATTCATATGCTTAGGTTCTGGGAATTATCCATATACTTCAAGTTACAATTGAATTTTTAGTAAAGCCATATTTTAGGCAAGTATATTAGAACTTTAAAGATTCCACGGCTGAAATGAGTATGGGCAGAATATTCATTTCATATGTTACCATACATTTAACTTTGTAAAGAAAAGGCATTAATAACAGTATGACCTGCAACTGATTCATGTAGATTGAAATCAATTTGATTCAGCTCAGGTCAGTTCAGCCTTAAACTTAACCAACCTTCTTTGAGTATTGTATTAGTCTGGAAAGAAACGGCTCTTTCTCTTGGCGCTCTAAGCTTTCACTCCCCTTCCCAAGGCCCTAATAAGCTTTAGACCTGACTTCATTCTACCACCTAATGACAGCTCAGAGAATGACATAAGTGGCAAGGAAACATGTCTTAGTAAACCAACAGGAATGAATTGTAAAGTTTTGTGGTGTTTTTAAAAAATGAATAAAGGGAGTGATTGACCTGTCTACCTGAAAGCAATTAGTGAAGAAGTATGTTCTAATCTTTTCTAGAATAGATGGCAAAAATTATCTCTGTGCAGATTCTTCCTCTTTAAATTTGAATTTCTAAAAATTTTGTTTGTTTCTTGTTTGTTTGTTTTTTTTTAAGTCTATGGTTTCTTTCAATTACTTTCAGCCCAGCTTGATGTTAAAAATTAGTTTGGGGGGTGCCTGAAGGACTTGCTCACAATTTGCTTATTAATAGTGCCAGAAGTGTCTTAGAGAATTAGATATGGATTTTCAAGCTACATAAGGCCAGAATTAGTCAGTGCCAATTGAAATTTCCATCCATTTGAAAATATTTTCTGCCTGTTAACCTCTGGTAAAATTGAGGCAAG